>SJYA01002375.1:366220-376298 GCA_006410615.1 Neotragus moschatus | reverse complement strand
ACTGCTAACAATAATAATAATAGCTAAGGACCACCTTTTATGTGACCAGTGTTTTGTCTTTACTTCCTTTAATCCCTACACATACTCTGAGGCAGATATTATTAACTGCATTTTACAAGTGAGTTGACCAAGACTCAGAGAAGTTTAAAAACTTTCCCAACATGACACAGCTAGTAAGTAGAAAACCCAGATTAATTTCACACCCAGATTAACTCCAAGGCCCCAAGTAAAATGCCTCCTCTAAAAGGCTCATATTGCTCACAGTAAGAGAATAGATAGCCATCTCAGACCTGGGAGCTGGTGGCTGAACAAGGAACAATATATGAGACCTGGATTCAGATCTCGGAGGTGCCACTTGCCAACTCTAGGAGCCTTGAGCAAGTAAGTCACTAAACACACAGACCTTATGTACAAAATGGAGATGGTTCTTGAAAGAATTATTACATTACATTTCATGTCACAAAAGTGCCAAAGCAATACATAGAACATAACAAATTCTCATTTGAAACAAGTTGAACTGAATAAGTATATTTCACCTTGCTGCTGCTGCTGCTGCTGCTGCTGCTGCTGCTGCTGCCACGTCGCTTCAGTTCTGTCCGACTCTGTGCAACCCCATAGACAGCAGCCCACCAGGATCCCCTATCCCTGGGATTCTCCAGGCAAGAACACTGGAGTGGATTGCCATTTCCTTCTCCAATGCATGAAAGTGAAAAGTGAAACTGAAGTCGCTCAGTCGTGTCTGACCCTCAGCGACCCCATGGACTGTAGCCTACCAGGCTCCTCCACCCATGGGATTTTTCAGGCAAGAGTACTGGAGTGGGGTGCTATTGCCTTCTCCAATATTTCACCTTAGGAAACCAAAACTAATATGCCAAAATTAGAGGTAACCAAACTCATATTTTCATTTCCAAAGAAAAGAATTCCTCTAGGACACCACTAACAGCAGGATGTTCTTAATGTGCATAAAATATAATTTAGTTTATAAATATTAACTTTATACAGCTTCCCGGGCACATTTATTTCAGCCAACAAAGTGCACCAAAAGTCTAGTAATTGAAACAATACATTTCCCTTGCATTTCTAGATTTTAAAAACTGATTTCAAAACAAATTATCAGAAACATAAAATTTAATCACTATTATTTAATATTCAAATCAATGGTGAAGGAAACTATACTACGCACCTCTCATGTGCTAGGTTCATTATGCAGGTTTCACGAGGCAGCTTCACTCATAATTACTGCAAACACTGCACTCTTGATAACTCCAGACCCCGGGATCATGTCAGTCATCACCCAGAGAAACAGTCAGTCTATGTGAAGAGATTTCTCTCATCTATAATTACAGTAACTTCAAATATTCTCTAATCATCAGACTGTCTCCCAACTATGAGTTTGAAAAATGTGTGCATGGTATCTTTAAAGCCTATTTAAAGTACGAGTTTCTCAGAAACATGGAAGGAAGGAGAGACAGAAAGAAAACGGAAAGGAGTACGGAAGGGAGAAAGAAGAAAAGTAAAAGAGAGAGCGAGGAAAGAGAGAGAAAGAAAGAAAGAAAGAGAAAAAGAACCTTTCCCAACAAAAATTCTAAAAAAGAAAGAAAGAAAAAAGAACCTTTCCCTTTACCCGCACATGGACCCCATCAGGCAAGCAGCACACTCATCTATCCAGGAGACTGATGTGATAGCCGCAAGGGATCCATTTACAAGGGGAAATTACAACCCTCAAAGAGGCAAAAAGTATGAGTACACCAGGCTTAGCAGTAAAGCCTCATCCATTTGCAGGTCTATCTGTCCTACCATCCCTTCCCCCAGCTCCCCACACCTTTTTATGTTACTCGTGGTCGTTTGCAGAACTAATCAACTGCTAGATGAGGTGTGAATTTGGGCTTCTTTGCTTGTATTTGGCAAGACTGCTTCCCCTACCCTGACAAATTAATTACCTGAGAATACCTCCTAGCAGCTCCGGACTCTCTAAGAGGAAGGAACAGTGGGTACCCGTGCTCGCCAGTTCAAAATGAGAGCATAATAAATGAAGTGATCACAACGCAAGGCTCTGACCTGGAGCCAAGGACAGAGAGCCTGCTGTGGGTTCTTTTCGACATTGTTTTCCTCCGCATCAAGGACCACAGAATCTCAGCCCCAGGACCGCCAGCAGAATGGATGTAATGTTACCGTGTGGGAGGAAAGAAAAGACACAGAGGCAAAGGCGCTGTTAGAGACAGGCCCTGTGTCACGGGGAGGTTCGGCCTGGAAAGTTTTCGTGGAGAGGGAGAACTTTTTTAAAGACGCAGGAGAAGAAGGTGGNGGACCACAGAATCTCAGCCCCAGGACCGCCAGCAGAATGGATGTAATGTTACCGTGTGGGAGGAAAGAAAAGACACAGAGGCAAAGGCGCTGTTAGAGAGAGGCCCTGTGTCACGGGGAGGTTCGGCCTGGAAAGTTTTCGTGGAGAGGGAGAACTTTTTTAAAGACGCAGGAGAAGAAGGTGGTGCGGCAGGGACCTGCTGCCGTGGAGAAGCTGTCTACCCTCGCTGGGAACGGAACAGGAGAGGCTGCGCCTGCATCGGCTGTCAGAGCTGGCCCTGCGATCGCCAGGTCCCTGTGTCATATTAACCCTCAGGGCCAGAACATTCATTATATTTGCAGGAGCTTGCTTCCACGTTACCTTGCAATTTCCCCTTAACTGTTCCACCTAGATCTGAGCTTCCAGCTGGTTTTTAGTGTCTCAAAGGCAGGCACCAAGTTGGCCATTTCATTTATAACTTTCTACAGGACTGGGCAGCAAAAGAATGTTTGTATAGGGCTTCCTAGCTTACAGATGGCTTCTTGTACCTCAGCCCATGTGTTCTTGACCGTAACTCCGAGAAGTGAGAACTATTACTATTCTGATTTCATGTGGTCAAAGTTCAATGCATATATGAATGCTGCTTTGCCTGTGAATGATTCGTCCATTTTGTTAAAAGCTAATATATATTTTAGATGGACAGGTAGACAGATACTAGGTACCTACAACATATATAAAGAAAAGAAAATATCCACAATTTTGTGATCGGTGAACTATATACAAGTTAAAAGCTTGCAGAATTTTAAATATAAGTTTTAGCTTAAAATACCTCCCAGGAATATGAAAGAATGGGACAAAATGAGATTACTTAAGATTGGCCTTGGTCTTCAAGCAAATTCTGCTGAAAGGCTTGCAGGATTCCCTGGAAGAGAAATTCCTTATCTGTCAGCACAAGGGGTTCTCCAAACCTTGTGGACACCAAGAACCATCTATAGCTGAATAAGGAGTGTGTCTAACACATATGGGGCTTCCCTGGTGGCTCAGACAGTAAAGAATCCACCTGCAATGCAGGAGACCAGAGTTTGATCCCTGAGTTAGGAAGAGTCCCTGGAGAAGGGAATGGTTACCCACTCCGGTGTTCCTGCCAGGAGAATTCCATGGACAGAGAAGCCTCATGGGCTACAGCCCATGGGGTCACAAAGAGTCAGACATGACTAAGTGACTAACACTTTTGCTTTTCTAATATATACAATCACAGTTAAGAATTAGGTCACTCAGCCTTTCTTCATACACATATTCTCAAAAAAAACAGTTCCTAGAAGAATAAGTGCTTTCCCATGAGAGCCTTTATACGGGGTCCTCATACGGTAGATGGTCTCTTTGCCCAAGAGCCAGGATAAGATGGGCCCTGGCTTCCTGAGCTCCAGCTGACCCTCGGGACATGAGTGAGCAGGTCAGATGTCATACTGGAGAATACCCCATAGGCATCAGCTACTCCTGAATATTTGACCTCCTTAATCAAAGGGCTCTTCAGATCTCATCTATGCTGTATTCTGAAGGACTTAATTCAGGGGAAAGGGGTCGTCTAAGTAGAGAAATGGTAAAAAGAAAAGATGATTCATCACCATCACAATCATCTCCACTTGTCCCAACAGGACCCTATTTGGAACTCCAGGAAATGCCCTGGCAGAAGTCAGAAATCCATCCTTGTCATCTTCATCAACAGTAGCATTATCCTCATCAACTCCCCTAGAATAAAGCTATGCATTCAACATGATTTTAATCAAAGCCCAGTAGGTTTCTTCACGAAACATTCAAACTGATTCTAGAATTCATTTGGAAGAGCAAATGGTCAAGAAGAGCCAGTTTTATAAAAGGGCAGAACTGGAACCAGCCCCGCCAAGTGTCGAGAGATTAAAAACTATAGAAATTACATGGCATCAGTGTCTGAGTAAATGGATTGTTTGAGGAGAATAAAAAATAAAACAGTGATAAATATGTAGGAATTTAATATTTGATAAAGATGACTCTGTAAACCTATGAAGAAAAATATTAGTCAATAAGTGATGTTGGGAATAACAAACATTTTTTGAAGCAAAAGAAAATTTGTTCATACAGAGATTCATATGAATTTAAGACAATTAACATAAATTAAAGACTTAGGGACTTCCATGGTGGTCCAGCGGCTAAGACTCTGCACTCCCAATGCAGGAGGCCTGAGTTCAATCCCTGGTTGGAGAACTAGATCCCACATGCCATAAGTAAAACCTAGTACAGCCAAATAAACAATAAGTATATTTTTAATGTAAAAAACTTACACACATCTTTAAAACCCTGAATACTCACCAAAAGGATTGATGCTGGAGCTGAAGCTCCAATACTTTGGCCACCTGATGTGAACAGCCAACTCACTTGAAAAGATCCTGATTCTAGGAAAGATTTAAGGAAAAGGGAGAAGAAGGCAGCAGAGGATGAGATGGTTGGATAGCCTCACTGATTCAATGGACATAAACTTGGGTGAACTCTGGGAGATGGTGAGGGACAGGGAGGCCTGGCAAGCTGCAGTCCATGGGGTTGCAAAAAGTCAAGACATGACTTACTGACTGAACAAATCTTTATAAAGTGTTAAAAAAAATTAAGGAATATTGCTATGACTTAGAGGGTAGGGAAATTTCTTCAACAAGATGCAAAATAATTTTTTAAATGACAAAAAGAATTATAAATACANGTGAGGGACAGGGAGGCCTGGCAAGCTGCAGTCCATGGGGTTGCAAAAAGTCAAGACATGACTTATTGACTGAACAAATCTTTATAAAGTGTTAAAAAAAATTAAGGAATATTGCTATGACTTAGAGGGTAGGGAAATTTCTTCAACAAGATGCAAAATAATTTTTTAAATGACAAAAAGAATTATAAATACAACTATATCAAAATTTAAACTATTTATCAAAAGACATCATAAGCAAAGTTAGAACATAGGCAAAAATTGGAAGAAAATAATTGCAACACAGAGAACAAAGGATTGGTATTCCTTATTAATAGTAGAAAAATGGGCAAGATATATTACCAGGCAATTCACAGAAAGGAAAATATAAAAGGCCAAGAAAGTCATGAAAAATACTCAACCCCACTGGTCATTAGCACGTTAAAACCGCAAATGATATACCTTTTCTTTTTTCACTCTTAAGATTAGCTTTTGTTAAAAGTGTTGACAAGTTTGACAAGAGAGAATGGAAAAGAAGTACTCCCGTGTATCACGGTTTGAAATTTAAGCTGGTAGAGTCACTTTGCTGGTCATTATGCAGAACTGGTTGAAGCTAAAAATATGCACACGTTATGATCCTACATATCTAGTTCCTGATGGCTTCCCCAGAGAAACACGTGCACAAGAGAGCTGGAAAGGGATCTGTCCCAACACTGCTTATGTAAGTGAAACACTAGAACTCACTGAGATATCCATCAATAGGGAAATGGCTTTAAAACATACCATGCACACTTAATCAGGGACTCTGCAGTAGTTAAAAATAATAAAGTTATTTAACATCTATTAACTTGGGTAGATTTTGAAATCATAGCTGAATAGAAAAAAAAAGATATAGAATAATACTATGTATTTTCTCTGGGGCAAAAAAGAAATTTTATATATCTCAGTGCATAGCAAGGGGCCAGGAAAAATACACCGAAAATGGCAAAAGTAATTACCTCTCAATAGAGGAGTAGAAGGCTAAGAATGAAATCAAGAAGGAGAAGTGGCTTGAAGAACACTTGTTCTTATGGAAACATTTCAATATTTTTATGAGATGACATATTTGCATATAATTAAAATTTAATTTAAAACTAAAACTTTTACTTGATGTTTATTGAAAATTTATATCAGGCACTGTGCAAAGTGCTTTATGGGCATTACTTCATCTGAAACTCAAAACAAGCCTCCCTGTGTTACTACTCCCATTTTACAGTTGAGAAAGCTGAGTCCAGGAGAAAGTAAGTTATAGGTCTTGTTGCTTTCTCTTAGAGAAAGTTTAAATGATGCTTGGCGATAGCATGTCTCCTGGTTCACCTAAGTCTTTCTCTAAAACGGATACCAGAAACTTGGATTTCTGGGTCATAAAGTACACACAGATGGAACTTCAACAGATTAAGTCAAATGGACTCCCTCGGGTTGTTATATCAATTTATACCAAACTAACTCTTTCGGTTGTTTGAGGAGGAGACTCTGACCCAGGAACTGGAAGACTAGTTGGTCCCAGAGTTCCAGGTCACTGTCTTACCCCATATATTCTGTCACAAAATTTCATTCTAGTCCCAGACTGATGTTTCACAAACGTTGGGCCTATGGGGTGATAGTTGACATCCATGAAGTGAGAGTCAAAGGCCAAACAGTGTTAATCTTCCACTGAAGGGGTCCTGCAGCTACTGGCAGTCAGTTTTAATTGGATGTTCTATTGAAGCAATTTTCTCAGTGATGTATCATAAAGAAGCAAAACAATTAAGTCTCACTGGAAACACTAATGAATTATTTAGCATGAGCCAAGCAAAAAGATGCTTGCTCCTTGGAAGAAAAGTTATGACCAACCTAGACAGCATATTGAAAAGCAGAGACATTACTTTGCCAACAAAGATCCATCTAGCCAAAGCTTTGGTTTCTCCAGTAATCTTGTATGGATGTGAGAGTTGGACTATGAAGAAGGCTGAGCACCGAAGAACTGATGCTTTTGAACTGTGGTGTTGGAGTAGACTCTTGAGAGTCCCTTGGGCAACAAGGAGATCCAACCAGTCCATCTTAAAGGAGATCAGTCCTGGGTATTCATTGGAAGGACTGATGCTGAAGCTGAAACTCCAATACTTTGGCTATCTGATGCAAAGAACTGACTCATTTGAAAAGACTCTGATGCTGGGAATGATTGAAGGTGGGAAGAGAAGGGGACGACAGAGGATGAGATGATTGGATGGCATCACCGACTCAACGAACATGAGTTTGAGCAAACTCTGGGAGACAGTGAAGGACAGGAAAACCTGGCATGCTGTAGCCCATGAAGTTGCAAAGAGTTGTACACGACTGAGCGAATGAACTGAAGCAAAAAGAAAACAGAACCTCTGTTGGACTCATCTGGAGTAAAGGAAGACAATTTTGAAGAAACAGGTTAAGAAGAGTATAGGATGTGGGGGAGTGGAGAGTTATGTATCAAAACAGCCCACTCTCTAGTCTTCCTCCCTCTAGTGGGCTTCTCATCACCATCAATTCACAAGATAAATCTTGGTAAAATTCCATTCGATCTATCTTGTCCCTGTTTTTCACTATCCCAGGAAGTAAGGATAAAGTCCCTTCATCTGACTTTCAACTCTCATTCTGCTGGTTCCCCTCCTTCTGGTCTTTGCCTTTATTCTTCCATAGAAACAGGATGTGGCTACATCTCTGAGCTTCACAGATGTATTCTTCTTTTCCTAATTAACGTAACATTGGTTGATAACAATGTCTCACATGCACAATATTATATCCAACTTCTGTATACACTACCACCTGCTCACCAAGAAGAGTTTCATTTCATCTGCTGACCCCCTTTATCCATCCTGACTTCCCCTCACTCCCTCTCTGGTAATCTCTACTGTGTTCTTTGTGGAATATAAAAAACAAAATCAAATGAACAAAAATAAGCCAAACAAACATGAGTGTCTTTGTAAGGAGCCTGTCCCCACTGGTGCTAAGCACCCCAATTCCTCTACACAGAGGAGATGTGACTCTGGAAACAGACCCAGTTTGTCCTCACACCAGCAAAGGCCCAGATCTATCCAGATGGAAAACCCCAGCACATTTTCTAAAGAGCTCCGCTAACCTGGCAGCAGATTCAACTACAAGCCTTCTTACTTCTGCCTGTGTGATGAAGAGAAAAACATCACTATTTGCAACAGCCATCTCTGCTGGCAAGAGGGACAAAAAGATGCTTCTCCAGAAAGTAAGCTTTCTGAAGACACAGTGTGCTCATCAATAGAACACAAAAACAAACCAAAACAACAATGAATTCATAGCGATTACCAAGGTCTGTGGTGTAAACACTCCTGCTTTGGCCAACTTCAAACTACCCGTGGGCCCTGAATTCCTGAATATCTAACAATCACCTCCTTCTAGCCAGCATGGGCCAACTCCAAAACATAGAAGACTCTGATTGGATTCTTTAAATAGGGAAGACAAGCCCCAAAGGCAGAAAAACAAATAGCAACAGAATTATCTATCTGCTCACTGAAGCTGGCAGATGACACAAGTAACTAAAGGAGTAAATGGAGGAGTTTGGAGAGGAGAGCAAGCCAACGGGAAATGCTTGTGATGATCTCCTCTGAGGACTTCATAGTCAGGCAAGATATGTTCATTTGATTTAAGTGATTTGCAATGTTGTAAGACAAATTCATCTATAACTCTGAAGCTCTTGGTAAAAGCAGATTCCCTCTCAATCCGGTGGAGATGGTATTCCTGGGAGCAAAAACACACCAGAGGGTTTCCAGCATGGAATAATATTCATTAATTCAACAGGATGCTGAGGCTGAGACAAGCCCAATAAACTGGATGAATTCAGTAGAATCAAGTAAACAGAATTAATGAAGGAAAATATCCCATCTCATCCTATGCATTCAGAAGCTCCCTCCACCCCTCCTCAAGAGACTGGGAGCATCCCACTGCCAGAAGAATAAAGGTTCAGGTGAATTCCACTAGACCTTTAAAAGTCAGTGTGATCTCAGTGAATATCTGTATTAGAGTCAAAATAAATTGCTTTCTTTCATGTTTCGCCTCTATGTATCATGTGTTAGACACCAAAAATAAGTAAATAAATAAAATGAAATGAAAACAGGGCAGACTGGAAGAGTCAGTCCCAGAGTCAGTTGCTATAAACGTAGCAGAAAATAAAGTTGGTTATAAGCAAAGTATGTGGCCAAGAAATAAGTAGAACAACAGATCTGAACCAAAGTCCAGGAAGCAAGCATGAGTGAGGGAAGAATAGGAGGGGAAGGTTTTCCAAATGGGCAAGTAAGATTCTGTGTCCAGAAAATCAATATAGTTGAGTAGGACAAACATTTAGTGAGCTGAAGATAAATTAGCAGTATCTCCAGGACTAGGGACTCAGCAGAAGCAAAAGGCAGAGGTCAGTATTCCAATAGATGGCTCAGGAGCTAAAGAGACAGCTTTCTGCTGGTGGGATGACGGGAAATAGGATATGTATGTACACGTGTGCTTAGTCGCTCAGTCATGTCTGATTCTCTGCAATCCAATGGACTGTGGCCCGCCAGGTTCCTCTGTCCCTGGGATTTTCCAGGCAAGAATACTGGAGGGGGTTGCAATTTCCTCCTCCAGGGGATCTTCCCAACCCACGAATTGAAGCCAAGTCTCCTCTGTCTCCTGCGCTGGCAGGCGGATTCTTTACCACTGAGCCACCTGGGAAGTCCGAGGACTTGGATGCTCACCATCAAAACAGCAGCAGATGCTCCTGGCCCAGGCGTGGGCACCCCTCTTCTCCACACAGGTGAGCAAAAGCCAGCTGCGGCGGAGGGCTGCTGGGGAGAGGTGGGGATCACAGCCTGTGGCTAGAGCAGACAGTCTTCTCCGGGGGGTATTAATGGTCCCTGAGCTCCGCTTTCAGGACATGTGGCAACGGTGTAGGCTATACCTTCCCTGATTAAATTACAAGTGGACAACCAGTCTTCATCAATCTTTTCCTCTCTGTGGGAAGCCAGTTTTTAAGAAGTTCCGTCAGTTGAGTTTAATTCATCCCATGTGATGAACCTGCTGACTCTAAACAGGTGACT
>SJYA01002375.1:291908-365897 GCA_006410615.1 Neotragus moschatus | reverse complement strand
CCTCCTCAAGAGACTGGGAGCATCCCACTGCCAGAAGAATAAAGGTTCAGGTGAATTCCACTAGACCTTTAAAAGTCAGTGTGATCTCAGTGAATATCTGTATTAGAGTCAAAATAAATTGCTTTCTTTCATGTTTCGCCTCTATGTATCATGTGTTAGACACCAAAAATAAGTAAATAAATAAAATGAAATGAAAACAGGGCAGACTGGAAGAGTCAGTCCCAGAGTCAGTTGCTATAAACGTAGCAGAAAATAAAGTTGGTTATAAGCAAAGTATGTGGCCAAGAAATAAGTAGAACAACAGATCTGAACCAAAGTCCAGGAAGCAAGCATGAGTGAGGGAAGAATAGGAGGGGAAGGTTTTCCAAATGGGCAAGTAAGATTCTGTGTCCAGAAAATCAATATAGTTGAGTAGGACAAACATTTAGTGAGCTGAAGATAAATTAGCAGTATCTCCAGGACTAGGGACTCAGCAGAAGCAAAAGGCAGAGGTCAGTATTCCAATAGATGGCTCAGGAGCTAAAGAGACAGCTTTCTGCTGGTGGGATGACGGGAAATAGGATATGTATGTACACGTGTGCTTAGTCGCTCAGTCATGTCTGATTCTCTGCAATCCAATGGACTGTGGCCCGCCAGGTTCCTCTGTCCCTGGGATTTTCCAGGCAAGAATACTGGAGGGGGTTGCAATTTCCTCCTCCAGGGGATCTTCCCAACCCACGAATTGAAGCCAAGTCTCCTCTGTCTCCTGCGCTGGCAGGCGGATTCTTTACCACTGAGCCACCTGGGAAGTCCGAGGACTTGGATGCTCACCATCAAAACAGCAGCAGATGCTCCTGGCCCAGGCGTGGGCACCCCTCTTCTCCACACAGGTGAGCAAAAGCCAGCTGCGGCGGAGGGCTGCTGGGGAGAGGTGGGGATCACAGCCTGTGGCTAGAGCGGACAGTCTTCTCCGGGGGGTATTAATGGTCCCTGAGCTCCGCTTTCAGGACATGTGGCAACGGTGTAGGCTATACCTTCCCTGATTAAATTACAAGTGGACAACCAGTCTTCATCAATCTTTTCCTCTCTGTGGGAAGCCAGTTTTTAAGAAGTTCCATCAGTTGAGTTTAATTCATCCCATGTGATGAACCTGCTGACTCTAAACAGGTGACTCTCTTTCACCTTTGGAAACCATAAAGGAGAACACACTTTAATAGCTTTGGTGAGAGGTGGGGAATACTTTAATGGAAAATTTGATGATCAGCAAAATAAAAACCAAGACTTACTGAACACCAGATACCCAAGAAACCCCACAGCTACTATAATATGGACCAGGAGTATCACGTCTGGCCATCTGGGGTCCTTTTTGTCCCCCTCTACACAGAGAACAATGAACTAAGGAGCAATATACTTATGAGAGGGCTGCTTATTTTGAAACACTTGCATTTTTTTTTCATAGGAATAAATTCTGTTGGTCTTTAGCCCCATGCAGCTCAGAAAAGAAGAAAGTTGGCAATTAGCATGCCTCCTGCACACTCAGAAAAATCTCACACAGTCAGATACACTCTGGAATTCATCTTGGTGATTTTATTAAGTCTCACTCAGCTCTAAATTACTGATTCTGAGCTCAGAAATGGCACCACAGGGGGCTGAAAGAGGTCATTTGGATTCCCAGCATTTCCAGTCCTCCTGAGTCTTCTGGTCAGTACACCACTGCTGAGGAAATCAGGCAAGAATCTAAGCTGTAACCATTTCTCAAAGCCTTTGCTTCTCCCCAGCCCCCTGACACTCCCTAACTTTGACCCCCATCCTCTCCAGGAGTCTTCCCATATCCAGTCTCATCCCTCTCCAACTTCCACACAGCAACGCAGAGTGATCATTCTAAAGAACAAGTCTGATTATACGACTGCTCTGTTTAAATCCACAGCATCAATTCCTATTAAGATGCAGGACCGACTCCTCAATCTGACATGATCTAGCCTCTGCTTCCATCCCTAGCTTTATCTCTCACCATTGTCCACATCGCATGTCCCCATGCTCTAGCAACACTAAATGTCAGGTCCTGGAGCACCCTCCTCTTTTCCATTTCTGGACCTCTTATATCTGCTGTGCCCTCGGGTGAAACAGTGACTCTTACATCTTTGCCTAATTAAGTCTGATTCACTCCTTCCAAGTTGGATGCAGTTTCCTCTGGGAAGCTTGTCCTGATCCCTAGACTTGAGTGAGGCACTCGGCACCACTGGCCATCTGCCACCGCCCTCGTCACATACTCCTTTCTAATGTGCTCTGCCTGCTTGTCGGGGGGTCATGGCCACACTGTCTGAACTCTGAAAAGTCAGGAACAGGGCTGGTCTGGTTCACAGAGGCATCTCCAGCATGCATCGTAAAGCCTGCACGTAGTACATATACGATCAATATCTACTGAACATACAAAAGAAAACAAGAACCTTTAATAAATATAATAAAAGGAAGCATTATCCCCAGGAATTAAAGAAAGCCAGTAACGCTTGACTGAAACCTCAACATTTTTTTTTCTGATTGTGTGTGTGTGTGTGTGCAAATCTCTAACCCAATCACAGCTAAGATGAAGGGGTTGGCGGCCAAGTGTTCATTTGCAACCTCAAGAGTTACCCCAGATGAAGTCTAAAACTGGCCCTTATGCTCAGAGGCAAGGAGACACAGAAAGAAGAGGCCAGCCATCCAGATGGGTAGGTGGCAGGTCTAGTAAGCAAAGAGAGTCACTAGCAAGGCTCATCTGATGGATGCCACTCGCCCCCATACACACCAGAATCTTAAAAGTTTATATAGAGCCCTTAACTGAGTTCAGTCACATAGTCACTCCAGACGTTGATTCACGCATCAACTGCTCTCTCACTGCTGTGTCCTTGAAAACAGCTCCTGTGGGAACAGTGGACAGAAAGTATATTCCAAGGATAGGGGCTGCAGAGGCTCTGATTACCCAGCTCCCGCTCAGAGTTCAACTGGCGGGCACATTCTCTCGATGAACTCCTCCAACAGCAAGGCACGAAAGCTGGGAGAGCTGTACCTTGCCTCAAGGCCTCTGCAAGGTCTTCCCAGAGCCTGTGCTAGATGGTCCTGATTGAGATGCCCCCCCTCCCCCACTGCTGCACATGGGAAATTAAAGAGAAGAGCCTCACAGTGTTCTTGCACACACACAACATTTAAAGAGCAAAAGAAGTCACTGTGCCATCTACGATTATCTTCAGAGAATTTTTAGGCTGTCAACTGTTTTCCATTTTCTTCAAATTCTTGGAAGAAAAAAAATCCACATTGCAGAGTTTCATTTGTCCATTTCATTTTTTAATGGGAATATATTAAGGTGAGAGGAGATAAACGTCTAAAAATCAAAGAAAGAACCATTTTCTTGACACTCTATAGTATCAATCAAAGGGTGAATGCAGGGAAGAGGCCAGCTGAGGTAGAAGAAGGGAGCTGGCCAGTAAGAGAGCCCAACTCGCCTATTTCTCTGCTCTCTTGAACTTATTATTGCTTAGCAGACCTTGTCTCAAGAAAGTGCCACCCACACCCAGCAGCTGCTAAGAAGCCCTGACTAATTACCTAATTGTCAGAGAGAATGAGAGAGACAGAACCACAGCCAGTCTTTCCTAACTACCTCCAAGGAATCAATGCAATTATAAGGGTTTGAGAGTTCTGGTGGTAGCAGCCCTTCCTCATCTGCTCTCCTTACAAAACAGTCTACAAACATGTCTTAGTAGCAAGACATCAACCAGACATTAAGCATCCACTACATATCTGGCCCTGTGTTTGGTGTAGTCCAGTATTTAAGGAAAGTATAAAAAGGCTATGCCCTCACAGAATTCAAATCTCACTGGAGAGCAAATATACATGAAAAACAGAAAGATACACTATGCACACATGCACAGAGAGATTTGCTGAAAACAAAGCATGATAGCCCAACTTGCCAGACCACAGTAAAATACCATTTCACAAGCACCAGAAGGTCTCAACTCAAAAAGGCTCAGAACACCCAGGGGCACTCCCTTACACCACTAGTGGGATTGTAAAATGGTGCAACCACTTTGGAAATCTATTTGGCAGTTTCTGATAACACTAAACGTATACTTGACCCAAAGAGCTTACTATAGTACCCAAAGGACATGAAAATATATGTCCACCGAAAGGCTTGCATGAGAAGGTTTATAGCCTTCTTACTCATAAGCAGTCAAAGTGGGAAACAACCTCAAGTGTCTACTAACAGAAGAATGGATACACTGTGGTAAATCTTTACAGTGGAAAGCTACCCAGTGATTAAAAATAGTATCTACTGATATATGAATGACTCTCAGAATATTACGTTGAGTGAAAGAAACCAAACACAGATGAGTATACACTGAATGATTCCATTTATCTGAAACACAAATACAGGAAAAATGAACACCTTATGAGAGAAATCAGAAAGCTGTGGCGAGTTCAAGTTATGAAAAAGATGCAGAGAGGGATTTCCTCATGGTCTGGTGCTTAAGACACTGCCCTTTCAATGCAAGGGGTCCAAGTTCAATTCCTGGTCCAAGAACTAAGATCCATAAGCTGCATGGCATGACCAAAAACACAAAAAGATGCAAAGAGTTTTCTGAGGGGATGGAAATTTACATCTTATTTTAGGTGGTAACTAGGTAAATGTGCATATACTTTTCAAATTCATCAAATTTGTCTTAAATCTGCGAGTTTTATTTTACTTCTCAATTAAAAAGAAAAAAAGCCTTACTTGCCAATAGGGCAAAAGGAACTCTGTTCCGAGTCACCAGATCATCCTAGTCTGTATAACTTTACCACCAAGAGGTCCTTCTTTCTTAAACCTTTTATATGCCCCAAACTTCCCAGAAGATGAACTTCTCAACATCTCCAGGTTTTGAGGATGGATATGGTCTTTGGAGAAGGCAGATAATTAGTATTTCATTTTACAATAAGGAAGCAGAAGCTCAGAAGGATCACACAACTCTCCCAATGTCACCCAGCTGGTAAATGATAGAACAAATATTCAATGTCAGACTACCTGTCTTTAAGTTGATGCTCTTTTCTGTAACTCTATGATGTTCTGTTCCCCAAAATTCAGTACCAAGATTCTGTATCTGGTGTTCCAAAAGAAGAAGGAAATTTTATGATCTGCGGAGTTTCTCAGGGAAGAGATTAATATCCAATAGCAGGAATAGGGGAAAGCACACATTTACAACGGATCTAACAAATCTTAACCTCCAAAAGATATAAAGACTTCCTACAACTCAGGGAAGAAAAGCCCCTGAAGAATGGCTAGACGGTCTGAAATATCAATTTATAGAAGACCTTTAAAAGGCACACACACACACACACACACACACACAAAAACCCAAAGTCAGGCTCGTTAACAGTTAAAGAATCACAAAGTAAATAATCAAATACGAATTCTGCCCATAAGTCTGTCAAACGTTTTTAAACACAGATAACAGCCTATGTTGGCAAGAATGTGGACTATTCATATATGTGGTGTAAGACGGTCAAACTGGCATAGCCTTTTGGAAAGACAAGAATGGCTTCCCTCATAGCTCAGTCAGTAAAGAATCTATCTGCAACACAGGAGACCCGAGTTTGATCCCTGGGTCAGGAAGATCCCCTGGAGAAGGAAATGGCAACCCACTCCAGTATTCTTGCCTATAGAATCCCATGGACAGAGGAGCCTGGCAGGCTACACAGTCCATGGGGTTGCAAGAGTCAGACACACCTTAGCGACTAAACCACCACCATCAATCAAAATATTAAACATAAATTCTCCCCAACTCACAATCCCACTTTCATTGTACAGAAATACTAGCACAAATCCTCAAAGACATATATCCATGGATTTTCATTACAGTGTTGTTTGCAATGAGAGTAATTAGAAGCACTATAAATGCCTATGAAAGAAGGAACAGATTAAACAGACGACACTAAACCATAGAGTGAAGTATTATGCAACTGTTAAAAAGAATAAAGTGGTCTTAGAGCAGCAAAGAACGGATTCTATTTGGAAAGTTGTCCATGATACATAACTAAGCGGAAAAAGTACAGTGCACAAAATAAACATGAAACGTTGCTATTTTTATTTTAGGGCAAAGCAGGCAGAAGCTAAACTACGCCCTGAGCAATGAGTCTACATTCACTACACTTTCAGGGATTGAATAAGATTATGTATTTGAGCATAGTAGGAACTCAAATACAGTTTGAAATTTAATTTCAGGAATGCTCAGAGGAGAGACGCTGGTTCTTGGCAGGAATCCTAGGAGTAGAGGCAAGGTCCCACCTTGATAATCCGCTAAGATATAAATGACAGCAATGTTTTTTGTTTCTTCAGGACATCAGAGTTTTGGGGGTACTTTCACATGCATTCTCTCATTTAATCTAATACTCTCATCAATTTCTGGAGGTTGGCATTGTCATCCTCATGCTGTGACAAGGAAACCTTCCAGTAGGCGAAGTGGATAACATGTGTCCACTCCAGAAAGACATCAAACCTGATCAGTTCCCCCATAGGACCTCAGGCTCCTATCAGTACATCACAAAAGGGCAAGGAGGCACTCAAAAACTCATTTGGTGAGAGTGTGAATGAGTGAGTGAAAGTGAGCAAGTCAACCCCCAGGTCTCCCGTCAGTCGACAGAATCTCTTCGTGCTTACCGACTTGGGTCCTTGGACTGTAACCAACAGGAATTTCAGTAAGAATTGGTGAGAGGCCTGATGAGCATCTCAGGCAAGGCATTACTGGGACTTCTTCTGCAGCACAAGAGAGTGAACAAGTGACAGGGACCCTGTCGGCTCCCCGAGACGGCAGCCTGCTCCTAGGGTGAAGGCGGGGGCGGATCAGCAGATCGGGAAGGTGGGGTAGGATGACTTAGGGGGTCTGCAGGGCCCTTTGGAGGTGCTATGTGCAGGGCGCATGCACACTACCCTGCTTTGGCTCCTGGCACCTCAGAAGTGGTTGTTGGGTTTTGGCCTTTTTGTATCTTACTGTTCATAATTATTTGTAAATAATTAGTTTTCATAATAAATACAATTATTTTTAGTTCCCTATAGCCTCTTTGTATTCTGCTGCTCAAGGAGATGCCAATCTAGGTGTAAGTGCTCCAGTAAAGGGTCCCAGGTCCTAAACTATCCCAGATCCACTTGCTGCCACCACTGCCAGGAGGCAGGCAGGCAGGAGGTGATCACGACAAGATCAGATCACAGGAACAGAAACCAGAATGTCCAGTGGCCTCATCCCCATCCCCTACAGTAATGAGAGCCAAACTCTGTAGGGCAGAAGCAAAGGCACCTAGTTCTGAGCGCTTCCGCAGCAGAGGTGCAGCCTTACATAGGCCAGCAGATGCCGACAGGGCAGACTCTGAGGCTCAGCCACTTCTGTGAGTCCTAGCTCCGGCCTACTCCATGATGCCTCTTGCATCAAAACGGGGAGAGTGCTGCCCAGACCTGACTTCACAACTCTGCTCTCTCCCCTCTACCTTCATGGACGGAGGCACATCCTGTAACTTCTCTGAGTCTGTTTGCTCATCTGCAAAAGAAAGATGCTCACAGTTGCTACCCAGCAGGTATATGAAGCATTAATGGGATCATGCAGGTAAAGGACAGTATCTGATACCTGGCAAACACTCAATAGTTTGCAATTAGTTTCTGATTATGACACGGTAGGGAAAACGTCAAAAGTATCACAGAAACCCTGGAGAGAACACATGAAGCAAAGATGGACATGTACAAATGTGTGTGTGCATGTGTATACGTGTGTGTGTGTGTGTGTGTGTGTGTGTGTGTGTGTGTGTGTGTTTAAGGAGAGCAGGGAGCCAAGGTCCTAAGCAGAAGTGGTCTAGTGTGTTTGGTAACAGAGAAAAGGCTATTTCAAAGAAGCTCTCTGAAGAGAGAGGTTCTCAAACTGTGTTACTGCCCTTTTGGAAAACCATTAAGACAGTTCTCAGGCCCAGACTAAAGGTTGGAGTCACCCCAGGCAGCTCTTCCCTACCTGAGCGGCCTCTCTAACATCCTTTCACACACATTGGTGCAATCGGGACTCCTGTAGGAAGAAGGCATTCTAATTGGAAGCTTGCTGTTCCATCATTCAGCCCCCCAAGCAGTGATGTTTCGTTACCTGATTATTGTAAAGAATGAAAGCGATGCCACAATTTGCTGTGCTTTTGTGATTCAATCACGTTTGTTAATCAAGAGTCTCTATTCCAACATGGTACCAAAGTGTTAGCACTTCAAATTGGAGATGCCTCTGTTAGCAATTTTGCTCAGAGTCTATAAACACTGGGGAAATGAAAAGAAATAGCTTTTCTGTTATCACTCTCATCTCCCACCTGAGATCCTTCACATTCCCGTTGTTAATAGAGCAGCGCCAATCACGGGGACTCAGCTGCATTTTTCCCACTGGCAACGTTGCCATGATACTCTGAGCAGGCTGCACCAGAGGGCAGAGCCCGGGCTGGGCCATCATTCTCACTACAATCCTCTAACACGAGATCTTAAAAAATGCCATGGAGTGGCACAGGCAACAAAGAGGAAGGGGAGACTTTCCAGAACAATCATGAGCCTCCCCAACACCCTTGCTCATAAATCAAGCGTATCTCCAGCAAAATTTCCGCTGCTTTCTGTTTCCTCCCAAAAAAGAAACAAGGGCAGCTGTGGTATACTCCTCACCAGCCTGCCAGAATTCTGATGAGCACACATGGAGAAAGACTACACTGACCAGTGGAGGCTGCCTACCCTTTATCAGGGAGTAGGGTCACGTGGTCATCTGCCTGTTTTAAGGGCATTAGAGGCCCTGGGAATCTGATACATATTAATGCAGAAAGGTTGAGGAGGCCAGTGAGGAGGGAGAGAGAGTTGGCTGAGTATTGTTAAGGTAAAAGCATACAAGGTGGCCTCTTCCAATAGTCTCTCCATGAGATGTCTGCTATAGTCTCCAAGCAATATTCCTGAAAAGACCAACACAGAAGTTCTGGTTTTAGGATACTAAATGTACAGATCATTGTCTTAACCCTAGTAAGTAAAAAATGAGCATAGCCAGGCCTGGCCCTTGAGGAACTCACCTTCCAAGAAGGTTCTTGGAATTCCCTGGCAGTCCAGTGGTCAGGACTCCCCTTCCACTGCAGGAGATAAGGCCTCAATCACTGCTGGTGGTTGGGAAACCAGGATACCGCATACCCCGTGGAGTGCNCTCTCATTTAATCTAATACTCTCATCAATTTCTGGAGGTTGGCATTGTCATCCTCATGCTGTGACAAGGAAACCTTCCAGTAGGCGAAGTGGGTAACATGTGTCCACTCCAGAAAGACATCAAACCTGATCAGTTCCCCCATAGGACCTCAGGCTCCTATCAGTACATCACAAAAGGGCAAGGAGGCACTCAAAAACTCATTTGGTGAGAGTGTGAATGAGTGAGTGAAAGTGAGCAAGTCAACCCCCAGGTCTCCCGTCAGTCGACAGAATCTCTTCGTGCTTACCGACTTGGGTCCTTGGACTGTAACCAACAGGAATTTCAGTAAGAATTGATGAGAGGCCTGATGAGCATCTCAGGCAAGGCATTACTGGGACTTCTTCTGCAGCACAAGAGAGTGAACAAGTGACAGGGACCCTGTCGGCTCCCCGAGACGGCAGCCTGCTCCTAGGGTGAAGGCGGGGGCGGATCAGCAGATCGGGAAGGTGGGGTAGGATGACTTAGGGGGTCTGCAGGGCCCTTTGGAGGTGCTATGTGCAGGGCGGATGCACAGTACCCTGCTTTGGCTCCTGGCACCTCAGAAGTGGTTGTTGGGTTTTGGCCTTTTTGTATCTTACTGTTCATAATTATTTGTAAATAATTAGTTTTCATAATAAATACAATTATTTTTAGTTCCCTATAGCCTCTTTGTATTCTGCTGCTCAAGGAGATGCCAATCTAGGTGTAAGTGCTCCAGTAAAGGGTCCCAGGTCCTAAACTATCCCAGATCCACTTGCTGCCACCACTGCCAGGAGGCAGGCAGGCAGGAGGTGATCACGACAAGATCAGATCACAGGAACAGAAACCAGAATGTCCAGTGGCCTCATCCCCATCCCCTACAGTAATGAGAGCCAAACTCTGTAGGGCAGAAGCAAAGGCACCTAGTTCTGAGCGCTTCCGCAGCAGAGGTGCAGCCTTACATAGGCCAGCAGATGCCGACAGGACAGACTCTGAGGCTCAGCCACTTCTGTGAGTCCTAGCTCCGGCCTACTCCATGATGCCTCTTGCATCAAAACGGGGAGAGTGCTGCCCAGACCTGACTTCACAACTCTGCTCTCTCCCCTCTACCTTCATGGACGGAGGCACATCCTGTAACTTCTCTGAGTCTGTTTGCTCATCTGCAAAAGAAATATGCTCACAGTTGCTACCCAGCAGGTATATGAAGCATTAATGGGCTCATGCAGGTAAAGGACAGTATCTGATACCTGGCAAACACTCAATAGTTTGCAATTAGTTTCTGATTATGACACGGTAGGGAAAACGTCAAAAGTATCACAGAAACCCTGGAGAGAACACATGAAGCAAAGATGGACATGTACAAATGTGTGTGTGCATGTGTATACGTGTGTGTGTGTGTGTGTGTGTGTGTGTGTGTGTGTGTGTGTGTTTAAGGAGAGCAGGGAGCCAAGGTCCTAAGCAGAAGTGGTCTAGTGTGTTTGGTAACAGAGAAAAGGCTATTTCAAAGAAGCTCTCTGAAGAGAGAGGTTCTCAAACTGTGTTACTGCCCTTTTGGAAAACCATTAAGACAGTTCTCAGGCCCAGACTAAAGGTTGGAGTCACCCCAGGCAGCTCTTCCCTACCTGAGCGGCCTCTCTAACATCCTTTCACACACATTGGTGCAATCGGGACTCCTGTAGGAAGAAGGCATTCTAATTGGAAGCTTGCTGTTCCATCATTCAGCCCCCCAAGCAGTGATGTTTCGTTACCTGATTATTGTAAAGAATGAAAGCGATGCCACAATTTGCTGTGCTTTTGTGATTCAATCACGTTTGTTAATCAAGAGTCTCTATTCCAACATGGTACCAAAGTGTTAGCACTTCAAATTGGAGATGCCTCTGTTAGCAATTTTGCTCAGAGTCTATAAACACTGGGGAAATGAAAAGAAATAGCTTTTCTGTTATCACTCTCATCTCCCACCTGAGATCCTTCACATTCCCGTTGTTAATAGAGCAGCGCCAATCACGGGGACTCAGCTGCATTTTTCCCACTGGCAACGTTGCCATGATACTCTGAGCAGGCTGCACCAGAGGGCAGAGCCCGGGCTGGGCCATCATTCTCACTACAATCCTCTAACACGAGATCTTAAAAAATGCCATGGAGTGGCACAGGCAACAAAGAGGAAGGGGAGACTTTCCAGAACAATCATGAGCCTCCCCAACACCCTTGCTCATAAATCAAGCGTATCTCCAGCAAAATTTCCGCTGCTTTCTGTTTCCTCCCAAAAAAGAAACAAGGGCAGCTGTGGTATACTCCTCACCAGCCTGCCAGAATTCTGATGAGCACACATGGAGAAAGACTACACTGACCAGTGGAGGCTGCCTACCCTTTATCAGGGAGTAGGGTCACGTGGTCATCTGCCTGTTTTAAGGGCATTAGAGGCCCTGGGAATCTGATACATATTAATGCAGAAAGGTTGAGGAGGCCAGTGAGGAGGGAGAGAGAGTTGGCTGAGTATTGTTAAGGTAAAAGCATACAGGGTGGCCTCTTCCAATAGTCTCTCCATGAGATGTCTGCTATAGTCTCCAAGCAATATTCCTGAAAAGACCAACACAGAAGTTCTGGTTTTAGGATACTAAATGTACAGATCATTGTCTTAACCCTAGTAAGTAAAAAATGAGCATAGCCAGGCCTGGCCCTTGAGGAACTCACCTTCCAAGAAGGTTCTTGGAATTCCCTGGCAGTCCAGTGGTCAGGACTCCCCTTCCACTGCAGGAGATAAGGCCTCAATCACTGCTGGTGGTTGGGAAACCAGGATACCGCATACCCCGTGGAGTGCTGTCAAAAGAAGAAGGTCCACCCGCTTACCTGTCGCTCACATAGTTCAGGCTGTGTGCAAGATCCAGTGACCAAGCAGAGGCTCCTCTGGACTCTCAGGACATGTGGAAGGCAGGGTTTGGGGGACAGGGGCAGGGAGCAGAAGAGCTTCCCAGGGCTGGCAGTGACAACAAGAAGAATCATCTTCTTCAGACCTAAGTCTTCTGAGGCTGGAATTGGAATGGGCAAGGAAACAGAGTTTACTTCACTTACTACTTAAGGTGAGGCGAGGTGAAGTCGCTCAATCGTGTCTGACTCTTTGCGACCCCATGGACTGTAGCCTACCAGGCTCCTCCGTCCATGGGATTCTCCAGGCAAGAATACTGGAGTGGGTAGCCATTTCCTTCTCCAGGGGATCTTCCCAACTCAGGGATTGAACCCAGGTCTCCTGCATTGGAGGCAGACGCTTTAACCTCTGAGCCACCATAACTTTAATTCTATTTTCTGTCTCAAAGATTGCGAAGCTCCTATGCAGACGTCAGAGTCTCAGGGCCTGATTGGTTTGCAAAATGAACTTTCACTCATGCCTATCAGCTCCCAGCCCAGTCCTCAAGCCACATCTCTGATAGGAAGTAAGATTAAAATGAATCAGCCAAAGAGAACTGTATCAAGTAATATATGTGCTGGCATATAAAAATACAAATATGCACATTTCTCCAACTCTTTACCAAGACTGAGGACAATCATTTCAATTTTTTACTTCAGTAGGTATTTTAATTAAGCTCGAGCCATACAATGGAATAGCACTCAGCCATTAAAAATCGAATTTTGGAAAAAACAGTGACAGAAGACAATACTGATACGGCGTGAATTGTGTTCCAAAAAAGATACATGGAAGTCTCAAGTCCTCACTACCTGTGAATGTGACCTTGGTTGGAAATAAGATCTCTGCAGACGCAATCATGTTGAGTTCAGGTCAGTTAAGGTGAGTGCCAGTGATTATAAGTGTCTTTATAAAAAGAGAAAAATACCAGTGAAGACACAGGGACAGGGACAGAACATTATATGATGACCAAGGCAGAGGTCAGAGTGATGCGGCTGCAAGCCAAGGATAGCCAGCCATCCCCAAAAACTAGGAAGAGGCAAGGAAGGATTCCATCCAGAGCCACAGGCCCTGCTGACAACTGGATTTTGGACTTAAACAGTCTACAAAACTGTAACAGAATGCACTTCTGTTGCTTTATGCTATCCAGTTTGTGGTCCTTTGTTACAGTAGTCCTAGGAAACTGATAAATTCACCGCATATTATTAAATGAAGAAAAGAAAGCAACACAACTTTTATTTGCTAACTGGTGAGCTATTAGTATATTTTTCACCATGTATTTACTGGGTCTCTTAGTTTCATATGTGAGTTATCAGTTCACACACTTTCAGGAAAGGTAATTCTTGAGGTTGAGAGTTAGCACTCCAGACCAGGGCTCTGGGTACTCCAGGGGTGACCATTTGGCCAGCCCCTCAAGTCTCCTTTGCTCTACTCAGAGCAGGAACTCAATGCTCTGAGGGTTAAAAATTTTGTCTCCATTGCCTCTTAGTTCCCTTCCAAGAGCTGGTCTGGTCACTGACCTGAGCTTCCTCTTTGGCACAGAACAGATTCAATGCAAAATTATTTAGTTTAAATTACTCCCAGTGTTTCAAACACATTTCCGGTTCCAGGACTATAGAATCAATACAAGGACCACAGCTTGGAATTCAACATTGCATAAATGGCCTGATTGGACTACTGCTGTCAAGCTTTTGGCTGAGCTTCCTTGGAATTTAAGATAGGCCCGGGTGGCCAAGATGCAGATACCCTTCCCTTCCTTCCCTTCTTCACACAAGCTTTCCACCCTCAAACCCCAACACTGTGGAGTGGAACTCACAGGCATGAGAATCTTCAGCCTTGCTCAAGGCTCCTTCCCACCTTCAGCCAGCCCCGGCCCCTCTCCCTCCCCAGAGGAATCTGGCCACAGGGCAAGGCTGTTGATAAGGGGGCAGGGCATGATCATTTTACAGGAGATACTTTATGGTATCAGTTGCTTGGTAAGTAGCTTCAAACTATACACCCTGCTATACTTAGAATATTATATTCTAAATATAATCAGCAATCATTAAAATTTTTCACAAGTAACCTATTATCTGTTTTAATCCCAAACTAACGATTCTCAAATTGGGAATACTCAAAGTAGCTATTGCGTATAAACCCTTATAGCCCTTATGTGTTGCTTTATGTATATACATAGTTTTATGTGATGCATAGGTTTCCATGAGACTTCCCTGGAGGCTCAGACGGTAAAGCATCTGTTTACGATGTTGGAGACCCAGGTTCAACCCCTGGGTTGGGAAGATCCTTTGGAGAAGGAAATGGCAATCCACTCCAGTATTACTGCCTGGAAAATCCCATGGACAGAGGAGCATGGTAGGCTACAGTCCATGGGGACTCGCAAAGAGTCGGACATGACTGAGCAATTTCACGTTTCACGTTCACGATGAGACGGATGCCATGATAGGTTTCCATACTAGACTATGAGCTCTTAGTTCAGGGTCATGACTTACTAATTTTGTGTCTTCCGGTTTTATCTTGCATGGTATGTGCTCAATATACTCAGTGTTCTTGGTGTTTTTTTTTTTTTTGGAAAAAGATTATCAAAAGCTTAATCTGAACATCGTCAGTCCAAAACTGGGGCATGTAGAAAGAGGTACAGGAATAATCAGGATACCCTTATGGTGCAGTAGTTGGAACAGTTTAGAGAAGGTCTCTCATGTGAGCTGACCTTTAAATTGAGCCTTAAAAGATGATTATGATTTCATCAAATGGGAGGGGGAATCATACCAGAACCAGCACAAGATGATGCACAAGCAGGTCTTCGGAAAACTGTAATTTGCTTGCTGTGGCTGGAGCATAAGATGGGCAGAGGACACAATGGAAAGGTACCAAAGTTAAAGCGTTTTTTCAGATTAGCCCTTCACCAATAATGAGCAGAGGGCTTCCCAGGTGGCACAGTAGTAAAGAATCCACCTGCCAGTGCAGGAGACTCAGGTTCAATCCCTGGGTCAGGAAGATCCCCTGAGGTAGGAAATGGCAACCCACTCCCGAGAACTCCATGGACAGAGGAGCCTGGTGGGCTACAGTCCATGCGGTCGCAAAGAGTCAGACACGACCAAGTGACTGAGCACAATGAGGATGAATAGTGAGCATAGTCATTATCCTGTGGTCTGTTCTCTACTTTGACTCCAATCATTCTTTCTTTCATTCAGCAAACACACTGAGTATGTACAGACCTGGGGGCACTTTGTTAAGATCCATGTATCTGCCTTAATTCCACCCCTACAGCAGGTCATCCATTGCTTCAGAAATGTTATGTGGATGTTTAATGTAGTTTGCCTTAGTTCTGATCTCACAGGATAAACTAGAGACTGCATCTTTCTTTCCTTAATATCTTTCAAAACAATCTGCATAAGTGTTTTATGGACACTGTTTAATAAATGCTTTCAAACTAAGTTAAGCTAACTTCAACTAGAAGAATAGTAGAAGGAAGACGGCTAATAGGTAGAAAGAATAAATATCAAAAGGAAGACCTAGAAAAGAAAGTATTAGTGCAAGGAAGGAAATAATTAGAGATAATAATAAAGGAGATTTCATTAAAATATATTAAAGAGCATAGACTCTGAAGTCGAGAAGGACTGAATCTTAGGTTTAGATGGATTTCTACAAGCCACCACTTAAGTGGTGAAGAAGAATAAATAGTCCTCTACCATTCTGTCTAATGCCAAGGTTCTAGGCAGCATATATACAGTATATGCTGTATATATACAGCTGTGTATATACAGCATATATACAGTATACAGCAATATTACTTTGACCCATATTTGACTAGGCAACTATAAGACTATTTAAATATCCCCAAAGATGTGGCCCTTATGCCAGTGTTTTGAGCCATCTGGCAAAAGGTGGAATGGCAGTTACAGCAGCTAAAATAACTCTTCTGTCCTGGGAAAATTAGACTGATAGAAACTCAAAACATTTTTTAAAAGTCACAATACTCTTTCTTTGTTATTTCAAAAAGACAGTATTCAAGTTCTGAGCCTGTGAAACCAGGGGACCCTGACTGGATTGCATTATGCCACATTCATTATTTCTGACAGGCCAAGCTAACAGCACTGTTTCTAACTTGTGCAAATCACACTGCTCTTCACATCTGCTGCTTCCTGATAGAAGAGACATCCCTCCAAAGTCCCATTTCTCTGTTAGTGTCTCGGTGGGCATATGGGCCTCATCACAGTGATACGTAACTCTCTTGCACTGTTGTTATTACAGTGGGTTCAAGCGGACCTTGGGCAAACGATGACTAATGACACCTCCTCCTCCCTAGGTGTGGAATGAATCAGATACCACACCAGGAAGCAGTGGAAATAGAAGTAGATGATGAATCAGGAGGCGTGGGTCTTAGTTAAAGTTTTGTCTCTAGCTAGTGGGGAACTCTTGCAAAGTCCCTCCAGTCATCCCTGGTGAGCTCCTCTTTAAACTGTGTTCCCAAGAAACTTTAACATCACTGACTCTCCACTGCTCCCCCCAAGTCTAACTGAATTGCTATTTATTGTGAAATAGGTTTTATGTTTTCATTGTTTGAACACTTTGGAGGACCAAGTATTCCACCCAGGTATTTGGACACCTGCTGAAAACCACCTCGCTTATGTTTACCTGTCTCCATGACAGCAATCTGAAACAGAGGAAGCCTGTGGCACTGATTCTCTGGAACTTAGAGAAGCTGCTTTATACAAGGTCTGTCATTTAGTTAGATGGCATTTGTTTAGGGCTTGTGTATGCAACCAGCATAGTTGGAGCCAAGGTAACCTGGGAGAATGAAGCTATCACACACACTTACGCATTTTACATTATACAAGCATACTTTCATTTCTCCAAGAATTCAAAGCACTAATTAGACTATCAGTTTCTATTAGAACTGAAAGAAAGAGAAGAAGGAAGGAAGGAATAGAGAAAAAAAAATGGGAAGGAAGAAGTAAAGTTGTCTTTGTTTCAGAGTGATATGATCTCGTATAAACTTCTAAAGATTCTACCAAGAAAAATGTTAGAACTGATCAACAAATTCAGTAAAGTTTTAGGAGACAAAATAAATGTACAAAAGTTTATTGTGGGATTTCCCTTGTGGGACGTCCCTTCCTAATCCAGGGAGCCCAGACTCCATCCATCAAAGAACTAGATCCCACAGGTCACAACTAAGAGTTTGCATGCCACAGCTAAAGCTGCCCCCCGCTGCAGAGATCAGAGAGCCAGCATGCCACAACTAAGACCACAGGAAGCCAAATAAAGAAATATTTTAAAGTAAGTTGTGTCTACATGCAGATATACCTCTCATTTCATTGCCTTTTCCTTTACCGTGCTTCACAGAATTACATTTTTTACAAACTGAAGGTCTGTGGCCACCCTTCATCCAGCAAGTACATCAGCGCCATTTTCCGACGGGCTTTGCTCATTTGGTGTCTCTGCGTCACATTTTGGCAATTCTTGCAATATTTCAAATTTTTTCATTATGGTTACATGTGTTACAGTGATCTATTATCTGTGATCTTTTATGTTACTATTACAAAAAACTTATAACTTGCTAAAGGCTCAAATGATGGTTAGACTTTTTCAGCAATAAAGCATTTAAACTTATTTATATTTTCAGATATAATGCTACCTGCACACTTAATACATTACAGTGTAAGGTAAATATAACTTTCACATGCACTGGGAAACCAAAAAATTGTTAGGATTCCCTTTATTGCTATAATTGCTTTGTTGCAATAGGCTGGAAGCGACTCTGCAATATCTTCAAGGTGAGACTATATACGAACAACAGAAACATCTGAAAGAGAAAAAAGTGCTCCATCCTGTCAACCTGACCCCACTCACTCAAGGCTAAATACTGCTGCACCCTCTGTCCACACAAATCTGTAAAGATTTCCTGCAAAAGGGAGGCTGGGTCTCAGAACTGACCAAACAGAATTTTTCAGCCCAGGATTTCAGAAAATGTGAAATTGGATCCTGATCATTGGGAACCTGCCATCATAGTGAAGCAGAAAAAAGTAGACAAGACATCTGTTCTGTCCAGGAACACAGAGAGCATACTAATCACAAGCTACTGCCTGGTACAGAACACTGTGGCCTTGGTGTGGCAGGCTCACTGCCAGGCAGGCAGAGACTGACCAGGCTATAGCCAACCCAGGAGCAATTGAGGCCACCACCAAAGTGTCCAGTGGCTGAAGGCTCTGCCTTTCATCAGTGAGTAAACAAATTATATGGAGCCCCTTCTCCATCCTCCTAAGGATCCTACATGCCAGGAACAAAGATGAGAACTGAGCCTGCAAGCTGAATCTTCTGCTTTTTTATTCCCTAAGCCTGTCACAACAGTCTCTTCTCTCTTCCATTTATCCAAAACATATCAACTTGTCAAGGCTCGTCTCCAGATCCCATCATTCATTTACTAATTTATTCATTTACCATAAGCGAGGACTCAGTTTTTACAAATTGACGGTACTAGACATGGTATAGATTACATAGTAGATGGTGGGTAAATCCTTGCTTCAGGAGTTTACAAGCATAACAAGGGAGATTAAATAGATATATAAATAATGCCAATGAAAGGCAAAATGGTTGCCTGAGGAGGCCTTATAAATAACTGAGAAAAGAAAAAAAGCTAAAGGCAAAGGAGAAAAGGAAAGATATACCCATTTGAATGCAGAGTTCCAAAGAATAGAAAGGGGAGATAAGAAAGCCTTCCTCAGAGGAAAACAATAGAATGGGAAAGACTAGAGATGTCTTAGAAAATTAGAGAGACCAAGGGAACATTTCATGCAAAGATGGGCACAATAAAGGACAGAAATGGTATGGACCTAACAGAAGCAGAAGATATCAAGAAGAGGTAGGAAGAATACACAGAAGAACTATACAAAAAAGATTTTAATGACCCAGATAACCATGATGGTATGATCACTCACCTAGAGTCAGATATCCTGGAATGTGAAGTCAAGCAGGGCTTAGGAAGCATCACCGCGAACAAAACTAGTGGAGGTGATGGAATTCCAGTTGAGCTATTTCAAATCCTAAAAGATGATGCTGTTAAAGTGCCTCACTCAATATGCCAGCAAACTTGGAAAACTCAGCAGTGGCCACAAGACTGGAAAAGGTCAGTTTTCATTCCAATCCCAAAGAAGGGCAACATCAAAGAATGTTCAAACTACCACACAACTGCACTCATCTCACACGCTAGCAAGACAATGCTCAAAATTCTTCAAGTCAGGCTTCAACGGTACATGAACTGTGAACTTCCAAGATGTTCAAGCTGGATTTAGAAATGGCATAGGAACCAGAGATCAAATTGCCAACATCCACCGGATCATGGTTGAAAAGCAAGAGAGTTCCAGAAAAACATCTATTTCTGCTTTAATGACTATGCCAAACNGGTTTTCTAGGCTCGATTTGTCTTTCTCCCTCTCCTCCCTTTTGCTTTCCTTTCTCTCTCCTCATGCACAAATATTCATATTCTCTTTCACACACACGCACACACACACACAGGCGAGCACGCACACACACACCGAATTCAACTACGTTTATTAGATGGGCACAAACCTCTATGAAATCCATGCATGTTAAAATCCACCAATATGTACAAATTAGGAGTAACCAACTCCATTCTTTGCCGGTTTGTGGTTTATGTTATGTAAGAATTTGGGAGGTATACAGGGTGAACTCAGGAGTTTCTTTCCCGTGAGACAAGAAAAGTTGTAATATTAGATGAGAGTAAAAATAGACGTATTGGGGGTTTGCAAAGCTGAGCTGATTTCTTTTCCAGGCTGAATGTATCCGCTCCTTGCCCTTTCCTCTCCTTCGCCTTACCTAAAGATGTTTGAGCTTTCTATATGATGTTAGCACCTACTTTTGTGCTGTTAGAATGGGGCGGTGGGTGCGGGTCCGACCAAAGCTGACGACCTCAAAGAAAACAGCTGAACAGCTTTTATTTACTTAATTGGTTCCTGGCTCTGTAGCAGAAATATTTTCAGCACCTTGAACAGCTCCTTGGACTCCAGACCAGGCCAGCCTCTGGTGAAGGGCATGTGTGGAGTCAATTTTTTTTCAAAGAAAGAGAGGACAACGACAGATTAAAAAGAAGGATCACTTAATGAGAGAGAGAGGCACAGACGACAGACAGACAGACTTGTTTTCTGTTACTTATCCAGACCCAGAAATACAATACAATTTCAGGACAAACTAATGTCTTGAAGAAGGTTGGTTTGGCCATGGTACCTAAAAAGTGAACCAGGAAAATACTGAAGACAGTTTTTCAGGCCTCAGCCATGCTTACACACCTCAAGCCTTTGAGATTCTCCTGAAGATGAATGGGGAACTGTTCATCAGAAAGAATTCTTAATGCCTCTTGAGAAATATCATCCCAGTTCTTATTTTCTTTCACATGACTAGAGTAATGTAGGAAACCCAATAGCTCTAGAACTGGCAATGGCTTTTTAATTAAATCTTGCATGGGCACCTGCTTTTCTTAGGCAGATGAAAAGTAAAATGATCATGATAGGAAGAAAATGGATATTGGAGGAAAAAAATCGACTTCTTGAGTAAATCATCCAAAGAGCCTTAATAAGTCTAAAATGCATGTAAATAGATTAGCAAACACAATGGCTATAAGATTATTTTACATTATAATGGAACAGCCACCAAAGAGATCAAAGTCTGGACTCTCTATCAGAAGCTAATAATCTTTTTCTTTAGAATTTGTAAAACACAAGTGGGTCAGTCTAGTTGATATTATTGACTGCATGGAATAGAATTATATCAAAATAAGAATATATTTGTATAATGTGTTATAGTTTACAAAGTCCTTTTCCTTTTCATTTACATTATCTCCTTTATAAACTCTCATGAGAGCCCATAAAAAGTTATAAACTATGTTGTACTTTTCTAAAAAGAAAAAAACTATCTCTGCCCTTGAAAAGGAAGTCCTTTGTCAATGTTTTTGTCAAAGTTAAATGATTCCTTACAAGTTATAAAAATGACTTACGAAATTTAGACTTTTATCTGGATCACATTCTGCAGAGACTTTTATTCTTAACTAGGTTTGAAGAATGAGCCATTAAAAGGAAAGGTCAAAGAGTAAAAAACAAGAAGAGGAAGAGGAAAATTTCAAAGGTAAGACTCAGATTTTGTCACATGTAAATTGGTAAGCACCTTGTGGTCTGCACATCGATAAACCGTGAATATGGGTTCTTTTGCTCAGCTCATTTTGGTCTAGGACTTGGTTTTATCTAGTTTAAAAATACATCTCAAAGAGGTAAAGTCATAAGATAACTGCATTTCATTATCTCCCCTCCCTCTTTAAATATTATAGGAGTGACTGCTTATCCACTAACTCAGAAGGAATAAAAATTAACACTGGAGAGCCGCAATCTCTACCACTGTCCCAAGACAATGAAGTATCTCTGAATGAACCATCATTCATTAGTATAGAAACACATTTTCAAGTTTTAAGTTCCTGCTTATATAATTCCAGAATGCTTGATTTAAAAGTGAAAAAGCTGTTAGCAGGCTTTCATGCCATCCTGCATCCATTCTAAGTCTAGCTGATTATTTTAAGTGAATTGACCTTTCGGTGTGGTATTGGATACATTATCTAAATCAGCTTTGTACATATACCTTGCATCTGCGGCCCAGAAGTGGCTCTAATGAGAACTTCACTCTCATTATCTCAGAATGATTTTATGGGAGAGAAAAACAGTATGAAAAAAACTGAATGATCTTTCCAAGAGAATAAAAAGAACAAGGCCTGTGCCTGGCTTCACAGCTGACTCACACATAGAGCCATAGGAAAACACTCATACTTTTGGGGCCTCAATTTTCTCCCTCACTTCTCTTGAGGAGACCATGAAGACAAGTAATATAAAATCTCTGGTATTCTTAAGGTTTCATGAGGCAGAAAACCTTATTTCTATTTTCATGGCTGTGAACATTTTTCAAGTAAAATAAAAAGTAACTGCTCCTATTAGACTGAAATTCAAATTTCCAAAAACTGATATCTAGTATAGTGGCACACATAAGGATCATGGTAACACATGCATGGGTTTGTTAGCTGAATAGTCATTCAAGGGATTCTCGGTGTTTATACTTCTTCCTGCTGTAAATACCTCATTTCAGTGCCCATATTGTTGCACATACTACTTCAGAAGTGTTTCTTCTTCTAGCCCAAGGGTCCACTGAGAGCAAAATGTGTGCCCCACTCATCTTTGTAACCAGTGTCTCACATAATCTAGCATATAACTAGTGCTTTAAAAGCACCGAAGGAAAGGAGGAATGAAAAATCAAGGACCACTCAGACCATCATCCACACCAACTCACTTAGAAGTCTGGGCCAAGAAATTTCAGAATGGTAAACAGGATAGAAAATGTCCCTGGCCTCAAGAAGTTTTCAGTTTATCATGTATACCGTCTATCAGACCATCAGATAAACCACATCACAGAGGACTGGGTAATAACAAGTGCTATGAAGAGAGACAAATCTAGATAAGGGGATGGAGAGTGATGCTCACTGTTGAAAGCCTCTCAGAAGAGCTGAGGAGTGGGGGCAGTTAAGGAATGATTTTTCTGTCTCTGTGAGTCCCTGGTATATAATAGGGAGGATATGTTGCTAAGAATTGAATATCCATTTAATGTACAACAGATACCAGATACAAGAAAAAGAAGAAGACTATGGATGTATCCTCACTTATCCACACCCGGAAAGTCCTTCTGGAAGAATGAAGGCAGTTCCCACTCCATAGATGACCAAGTAACCAGACACTAACGTTGCTTGTTCTCCATCATGCAGGCCATGCTGGCAGTGAGGATGCAGCGGGCTTCTCTAGAATGCGTATGAAATGAATACTCGTAAGGACTCACTTAAATCACTATCGGAGAATATTTTCACTCACCTCCCCTATGCATACACTTCTTGGGATGTTAAAGCTGTCTCTAAAGAAAGGAACCCCTTCAGGATCCATCACTTAACAACAGCCATAGATTTAACATTACTGTTTTTGCTGATGTTACTATACCTATCGAAACACAAACCAGAATCCTCACGAACCCTTACTCATTAAATAAATGCTAAGACAAGCTAAAGTGCCTTTGCACATACCATCACTTTCTTCTCAATTCCACTTTACCATGTAATCATCACCCAGCTTTTAAAGTGATGTCGTGAAATGACCTTGTGTATCTTCTTTATAATATTGGAGGTGTCAATCAACCAAGTATAACTGTGACATTTTCTATACTAGGATAAAAAGTTACTGACTTTCCTATGAGGAATATAGCTCTCTGTTGAGATTTTGTAGGTGCAAAATTTCTACTATAACATGTTATATTTTAAAATTCAGTTCTACCAAGTGAGCTATCTCCTATCCCAAGAAATGATATGTTTGGAAAGATGTATGAAACCCAGAGACTACCTCTACTGAAATAACATTAAACAAACACACAACTGTTCAGTCTCCTGAATACCAAGTAACTAATCTAACTAGTCAGAGAAGCCAATGGCACCCCACTCCAGGACTCTTGCCTGGAAAATCCCATGGATGGAGGAGCCTGGTGGGCCGTAGTCCATGGGGTCGCTAAGAGTCGGACACGACTTCACTTTCACTTTCACTTTTCACTTTCATGCATTGGAGAAGGAAATGGCAACCCACTCCAGTGTTCTTGCCTGGAGAATCTCAGAGACAGGGGAGCCTGGCAGGCTGCCGTCTATGGGGTCGCACAGAGTTGGACACGACTGAAGCGACTTAGCAGCAGCAGCAGCAGCAATCTAACTAGTAGCTTATACGCTCTTTTAAACTGAAGCTTCATACATATGATAATAAACCACTGTAACAACCAATCATTCAGAACTTGGGAGGAGGAGGGAAATCCCTAAAGCTAGTTGTTTACCCAACAAAAATCAACTCATTCTGTAAATTCGTGGCCAAAGATTCCTGGAAAAACTACATCTAGAAGGAATTAGAGGTCATGAGGTCCAGCCATCTTATTTTAAGGATGATGAAACCATAGCCCAAAGAGGTTACCAGCTTGCATAAGATGTCAGTACCAGTAAGTTGCAAATCAAGAACCAGCATTAGAGCCCTTTCTCTGCTCTGTGTGGCTGTCACAACCAAAGCCATGTCCTTGAACTTCGTATGCCCAGAGAAGAGAATAAGACTCCTTGGGATTTCTCTTCTGAAATGTATCTAACATCACTGAAAATCCCTTCTGACTTAGAATAGAGCCATCTATCACTCAGGCTCAAAAGCATTTGTTTTATGAGATCTTCTCTCTCTTTTATCGTGTTACCCATATCGTGTTCACCCAAGCTGGACTGCTGGGTCTCATCCTCTAAAGCGGAAACATTTAACCAAGAGCTCTGGAAACAAGCTGTGCAGGGAATGACTCCAGTACGTCACAAAGTCCTGCTCTGCACCAAAGCTAAATCCCGAGAAAGGACAACTTTAGCACCAAAGGAAGATAACTCTTACTACTGTTATGAGGGACTTGTTTTATACCTATCATATCTATTTTTGGCCTTTTTTAATGTTAAAGTCTCTACTGCTTTATAGAAAACCTGAACATATGTATTTGTATGAGCTGGTTCTGATTATGCAAATCTATTAATCAATCCATACTCCCGTTTATTGTTTTGTCATCTTTCATCTACTCCCTGACTCATATAACCTTTAGTAGATAACTTTTCTATGCCTCAATTTCCTCAATGACAAAGCAGACTTAGTAATACTAATCTGTTCTTCCCTTGACTGAAAGTTTATTAGAATGTTTCAGAAGAAAGTGCCTTTAAAATTATTCTACTTCTATATCACTATATCACTAATAGGCTCTTATTAATCATCTTAATCGTATAAGCATGAAATAAAAGGTACTGAAGAGGTCATCCTAGCATTTAAAATATGAAAACTAGGTTCACAAGAGAATTTGGTCTATTAGATGTTATTGCTCTAATCAGGCAGAATACACTCTGAAATCTTGATATTGTTACAAAATAATATCCTTCTGAAATGTTAAAAAGCAAGCACACACACACAAAAAAATTTCTTTCCCTGCTCTCTCCTCCTGGTTGATTTCTTTAGAAGGTAATTGGACCTGAGACAGGAAGAAGCCACTGGAAGGCAGGCACTAAATGTAACACTGATCAACACTTAAAGAGATGAGGTCATCAGTCACCATCAGTAACACCTGTTTGCATCATTTTTCTAAGATCAGGGCCATATTTTCCTGAATTTGACTACAATTTTTAGCCAAAACCCACTTGTGGCTGAGGGCACACAGTTGCAAGCTATTCTCAAGTGTTCACTTTGTGGCTATGGGTCAGTGAATTCCTTGGTTCAACTTGGATTTTAGCCCCCTGATAATATCCAACCAGACTAAGTGACCACACAGGAACACCTCCTAGAATTTTAGATTAAGTTTTTCTTTTTTTTTTTTTCTATTTTAAATTTTTTTTATTTTTTTCTATCTCAGGTGTACATGAGTTCCAATCTTTATAAAAAATAGTGCTTTGGTTTCATGACTAGTAATTGAAAACACTTAATGTGTCTTTTTAATGTATTATATAACATAGGCCCTGAGAAACCCTGGTCCAGTAGGAAGATACCTTTGAATGTTGGTCCTTGCTTTGTCACGTTGAGACAGGGAAAATTATCTAGATTTTAAACTGTGCCCATACAGGGAAAACCATCTAAAGGATAACTGAAAAATCTAAAAAAGTGTTTCACATTTCCAGCTACCTATTGATCTGCTTATATGGAGATCAGAAAACTAAAGGAAAAACAGAATGAGAATTCTCTTACCAAACTTTCTGTCCTTCAGTAATTCCTTGTTTGTTTGTTTTTGCCATGTATTAATAACCAAATGCCTCTCTTTAAGGCCAAATTAGATCAAATTAAATTGAAATTTCCATCTGAAGAAGGCAGCATCCTAAACAACCTACCCAGAGCTTAGTTTCATTAAACAGTTACGTGAATTTTTATTTATAGTAGACACTAAATGGAAATATTAAAAGTAGGTCTACCCTCTACATGATGGTCTAGCATCCCATGTGATCAGGTGTATCAACAAATAATGCCTGAAATATCTGGAGTTAGAGTCAGTGAGGTGTTAATTATTGACCAAGCCATTTGTGATTAATAAAATATGAAGCAAAAATTGCTCAGCAACTTTTTAATGAAGCTTCTGTACAACTTCTCAATTGTTAGGAGAAAATACGTGAGATCCAAAGGCAGAATTTCAAATTGCTGTGTAACACCATGTAGCTTCCACAAGGGAACATGGTTAAGCATTAAAGAGGACAGTCCAAGACAAATTTCATCTGTAGCAAGTGAGAGTACCTGCCTAATTCTTTTACATGAAAGTGTAAACACTACGGGATTCTAAGAGATTGAAGATTTCTTGTCAAGACAACTGAAAATCTCGGCTTCCTTGCTGCATTTCTCATGTACTTCCTGCTTAAATTTTTGCATCATCTAACTGTGCTGCACTATTAATATCTTGCTTCACTTATGGAGAACCAGTTCTGGTCACTGAGTGTTTGGGGTGATTTTGCATTCAGTAAAGAAGACCAGCTTGGGTAAGAAAGACAAGTCTTTAAAGGTATCTCTTCTGCCCAGAAAAAAGAGCATTGTTCAATTAGGCTGACATTATTCAGCCTGGTTCTTACTTTTAATATGCTTTTTGATCCTGAGGCCAGAGCTCATTGGGCTGATGCCTGTGGATGTTTTTATTCCAGCCAAGAAGGATGAATTCTTGCAGCAACGTCTGTGGGTCCAGGCAGGCACAGACTGCTACGGAGGCCGGGCACCAGCGCTACGGAGTCCGGTCCTACCTGCACCAGTTTTATGAGGACTGTACCACTTCCATCTGGGAGTATGAGGATGATTTCCAGATCCAGAGATCACCCAACAGGTGGAGCTCAGTATTCTGGAAGGTAAGTAAAGAGCATGGGTTTAACGCAGGAAATGGAGAAGTCATTTCATACGGTAAGTAATTCAGCTGCAGAGAACAGAGAGGTCTGGGACTCTGTATGTGCGTTCCTCTTGGTGATACCAAGTGCAGTTTTCTTCCTTAGGAAAGGAGACTGTAAACCTTGGGAAGAAAGCCTCTAAACACAGCACAGTTGTTGATTTTCAGGTGAAATGGAAATAGGTACAATCGCCATCATTATTATTTTTGCTACTGTTATTAATGTGCCACAGAAATTCACCAACTAAGAAAGCCACTCAAAGGCAAAACATGCTTTAAGCCTCCCCTACAGGTTTGGATCATATCATTTTAAAAGTTACAATAATTATTATTAAAAGAAATAGTTGAGTACTGGAGAGAGTTAATGCTGAGGCATAATACAGTGGTCAGTCTATCTGCCCCACTTCTACTAGATACGTGGTCATAAAGTTCTATGAGCTTCAGCTTCCTTGAAAGATAGGAGCCTTGCTGGACAAGAAATTCAGTCATTCAGTATGTAATTAGTGAGTACCTACTCCATTCAAAATTGCGAAGTGCTGGAAATTAAAGCGGTAAATGGGAGAAGAAAAAATCCCTGGCCTTACAAAATTTACAACCTATCACGGAAAACATACCATAAACAAATAAACCACACACTCATAGTAGAAAGTAGCAAGTATTAGTCTTGCAAGTAGCAACAATAATAGTGAGAATTGCTATGAAGAGAACTAAATCAGAATAAGAGGCCAAGGAGGGATAGAGAACTGATATTTAGTTATGCTGATTGCAGAAAGCCTTTCGAAGAAGATGACCTTTGAACAAATATCAGGATAAGCTGAGGGAGGAAACCATAAAGTAATTTGGCTGAAGGTCATTCTCGGCTGGGAAAATAGCAAGTCCAAAAGCTCTGAAATGGGAACAAGTTTGGTGTGTTTGAAAAACAGCAAGAGATCCAGTCTGGGTGGAGAAGAATGAGAGGGAGGAAAGAACAGGTGACAAATTCAGAACAATGACAGGACACAGATGATTTGTGTGGAGCCTCGGAGGTGATTGTGAAGACTTTGGCTTTCCCCTTGAGAGACACAAGAAGCCACCTGAATGTTCAAGTAGATAATGATGCGACCTGACCAATATTTTAGCAGGATCATTGTGGCTATAGCACAGAAAATAAATCACAGAACACAAAGATAGAAGTAGCTAAATTATTTAAGAGTCTATTGAAGTACCCAGGGGCAAGAGATAATAGTGGCTTAGATTAGGAATGGTGTTGATGGAGATGGTAAAGTGTAGTCAGATTTAACATGAAGTTTGAAGGCCAGCTGTTAAGACACACTGGCGAATTAGACATAAGAGAAATAAGAGTCAAGCCTGACTCCAAGACTGGCAGCCTGAGATCTTTAGTGGATGATGTTATAACTCACTGGGATGGCGAACACCAGGAGAGCAAAGGGGTGGGTGATGAACCAAGAGTTTGATTTTGGCATTGCTACATTGGCGAGTCAGATACGACTTAGCAACTAAACAACAGCACCGCATTGGAGGTGCCTATTCATCATGCAAGTGGAGATCTGCAGAAGTATTTAAATATACCAGCCTTCAGCTCCCAAATTGGGAGTCACTGACCTATAGAATGTATATAAGGTACCAGACTAGAAAAGGTCATCCAAGAAGAGAGTACAGACATAAAAGAGAAGGCAGCATCGGATGTTGCAACATTTATAAATCAGGAAAAGGACAAGGGTGTAGGAAGGGCTACTGAGAAGGTTCAGCTTTAGATGATGTCAGATTCCCTCCAGTCTATAATTCTGTATTTTAGAGATTTCCAATCATCCCCAACTTTCTCCCAAAATATCACAGAAATTTAGACACTGATACTGACATAAACCTCCAATGCACTGGCAGTAGAATTCAACAAGAGGCAATTAACAAAGTAACGATTCTAAGCATGGACTCTGTCCTCAGCTGTTGTTCAGTCGCCCAGTCATTTCTGACTCTTTGTGACCCCATGGACTGCAGCACACCAGGCCTCCCTGTCCCTCACCATCTCCTGAAGTTTGCCCAAGTTCATGTTCATTGTATAGGTGATGCCATCCAGCCATCTCATCCTCTGACGCCTTCTTCTCCTTCTGCCCTCAATCTTTCCCAGCATCAGGGACTTTTCAATGAATCGGCTGTTCACATCAATGACCAAAATACTGGAGTTTCAGCTTTAGCATCAGTCCTTCCAATGAGTATTCAGGGTTGATTTCCCTTAAGATTGACTGATTTGAGCTTATTGCTGTGCAAGGCACTCTCGGGAATCTTCTCCAGCACCACAGTTCAAAGACATCAATTCCTCAGCTGACATGAGTTCAGATCTCAACTTTTTCACTTAATAGCTATAACTATTATACCAAGTAACTCAGTGATAAAGAATCCACCTGCCAATGCAGGAGATGTGGGTTTGGTCCCTGGGTCAGGAATGTCCCCTGGAGGAGGAAAAGGCAACCCACTCCAGTATTCTTGTCTGGAAAATCCTACAGACAGAGGAGCCTGGCGGGCTACAGTCCATAGGGTCACAAAGAGTTGGACATAGCTAAGCACAAACATGAGAAACTTAACCTTAATGAGCCTCTAACAATGATATGTATAATACCTACCACATACTTGTGAGAGGTAAGTAAGATAACATATGAAAAGAGCTTAGTACAATGTCTGGCAGGTACTCAATAAGCTCCTGTTATCAGATGTCATATGGAACACTGAGGTCTGAAATAGAAATAAAACTGGAAATTTAGTTAATAAGTAAAATACTGGGTAATATAGTTGTTACTATGGTTTACCCAAGACCTCTGTTGATTCAAAATCTTATTACTGGCAGGTTCCCTCTATTCGAATTGGTCAAGCCAGCCTTTTTATTCTGTACAAGTGTTACCTCTGAGGAATTGGTACTGGCTTGGACCAATGAAATACACAGCCAAGCTTGGCACATCTTGTATTTACCCAGATAAGTGGGTGGTTGCTTCTCTATGTGTCAAAAAAACAAATATTTGCCTGACAGGTCTGTTGTGCCAAGAGCCTAAAATGCCTCTGACATACAGAATGTTCCAAATGCTGGTGGTTCCAAAGCACTAGTGGTTATACGATTTGTGAAGCTATAAATCCATCAAATAATATATGGGTATGGATTTACAATAAAGTACTCTCAGTAAATTACCAACCCCAGAATTCAGATTTCAGTATTTACTCTCTTCTGTTTTACAAAAACAAGATCCAAAAATATTTGTTCCCTGTAGTACTGGACCTAGTTCAGAGGATAAAGCTGAGCAAACATCCATGGCCTCATAGAGGTTATATGCCAGCAAAATCCAAATCCTAAACTTACATCCTAATCATAAAACACCAGGTGGGGCTTTGAGAAGCCTACAGTCAACCAGAAATACCCGAGGATGGATTGTCTTAGAGACCTCATCTCTGCCAAGGGAATACCCCAGCCACTCCTGGGCTGCCTCCTAGGGAATATAAGGGAGCTCTTGCCAGTGAATGTGTGAAGTACTTGGTATCAACACAGAGAAAGGCACTGATTATGCATGTTTCCATTATGATTCTTATTTATTTATTTATTTTCATTTCAAACTGCATCTTATAAGTAGTTCAAGATGTGGGCTTCCCCTGACCCCTCTTCCACTATAGTGTTGCTAAGGCCACAGGGGTCTCTCACTGGGGCCACACTCACAGAGCCTCAGCAGGACTCTGCTGCTGAGCCAGCTCCTTAGTGCGGGCAGCAGTGGGAAGGGGCTTAATGAGAATGGAGCCTGGAATCAGTCAGGCCTGACTTAGAACCTTTATGGGACTTCTCTGGTGGCTCAGATGGTAAAGAATCTGCCTACAAGGCAGGAAGACCCAGGTTCAGTCCCTGGATCAGGAAGATCCCCTGGAGAAGGAAATGGCAACCCACTCCAGTATTCTTGCCTGGAGAATGCCATGGACAGAGGAGCCTGGAAGGCTACAGTCCATACAGTCCAAGGGGTCCCAAAGAGTCTAACACTTAAGAAACTTTGCTCTATCCATGGACTGATATAACCTTGTTCCCACAAAGCTGTTCTGTCTTTTTAAAACAAATATTTATATGTCCACCATGCACAAGGCTCTGGGTTCAGTTGTGAACATGACATTTCTTTGCTTATGAATAAGGTATGGCCTTGACCTGACAGAGTTCACAGTCAAATAAGGAAGATGGTTGTGTACGGAGATTGTTACAATCCACTGTGACAGCATCGCAGTACTTACTGGGAGCCCAGGGTTTGGGGCAGGGAGAACTTGATGCAGCCTGGGGAGGAAGTGACTCCACAGAGGAGTTCACAGGAACAGGGCATCCTTCCCAAGAGAAGGAAAAGCATTGCAGAGCCTGCATGGTGAGAGAAGATGGCGGGCGTGGGAGATGCCAGCAGTTCAGTGTGGCTGGGCTAAGGGTGGAGCACAGAGGCCAAGGGATGAACCAAGAGACGAATGTGGGGATGTTACAAGAGCTGGATCACAGAGACTTTGAAAGGCTGTGAAGTAGAAATGTCTCCAGAACCTTCCAGCTTGATTGAGTACAGTGAGAGGGTAAGGTAATAAATCAAGACTTTCTTGGGAAGGTTGTCTCACAACCAGGAACAAACAGCCTCACCCCACCACTGCCACACCACACACACACACAGTGTTATACACACTCTCTGGGCCTCACATTCTACATGCCTGCGTGACTGCCTCCGGCACTGCTAACTTCCCCAGTGCCTGCAACTGCTGCTATCTGCAAAAACCTGTGTGACATGGTCCCACCTACCCTCTGCCTCTGGCCAAGAACCTAACAGGCTGGCGTGGAATTTTTCTTTTTCATCCTTGCACTTGACCTTGACTAAGACTGCTGCCACTATCATTGTGCAGCAAACAGCCAAAATACAGCAGGTATGAACTAATGGAAGCAGTCTTCTCACCCCTGTCGTTCTTTCCTCACCCCAGGATTATCCTCCTCCTCAGCCAATATGAGAAATTTCCCAAAGGATGTGGCTCAGATGGTAAAGCGTCTGCCTACAAAGTGAGAGACCCAGGTTCGATCCCTGGGTTGGGAAGATCCTCTGGAGAAGGAAATGGCAACCCACTCCAGTACTCTTGCCTAGAAAATCCCATGGACAGAGGAGTGTGGTAGGCTATAGTCCATGAGGTCACAAAGAGTCGGACACGACTGAGCCCATCACTTTCAAAGGATGTTCAACAGCAATGGGCAGGTACAAGGCAAGACTGTTTCTCCCCAGACTTAGTAAGAGTGAAAATGATCCCGGTACCTCTCCTATCTCCCTAGACCCCCCTTCTTTCTGGTCCATTCTCTCCAGTTTCCCCCCTTATTCTGAATAAGCTAAATCAGAATTTAAACCTACTTCTTGGATTTCTTTGCAAAGTCTTGCTAAAAATGAATAAGGAAAACTCCTTAAGAGAAACCACATGGTATTATTTTCTAAAACACGTTTTTCTCAGATGGCATTTGAAAAATGGACGAGGAAAGATGAGCCTAGCCAGGGGGACGATCAGAATGCTGTTGCAATGACATGGGCGAGAGTTAATAGTGCTCTGTTACCGTTAGCACAGCTGTGGTGATGGAGACAGAAGACTCAAGAGAATCTGATAAGGTAGAATTAATAAGATTTAATTGTCCATTGACTACCAGCATGAGGAAAGACTCAATGAATGGGTGGATGGCAGGAATGCAGAGAAATCAAGCAGAAAAGAAAATATCATTTTGACTGTTTGGAGTTTGAAAAGCCTTTGGGACATCTTTGTGTAAATCCTCCCGTTGACTATCATACATATGGGGCTACAGCCCAGGAGAGAAATCTAGACTGGAGTTGGAGATTTGGAAGCCATTGGTATAGAGGTGGGAGTTGAAACTGTGGCCACAAAATTAAACCCAAGAGAGAATATATTGAGTAAGCAATGTGAGTCAGGGCTGGAACCCTGGGGAACACCAATAATTTAGGAGTTTCTGGCAAAGCAGGTTAAGAGTGAGTTGTTCAAGATGTAGACGTGGATGCAGGAGAGAAAAGTGTCAGGGAAAACCATTGGTGATGGTCTTAAGAAAGCCTGAGTGCTGAAAATCAGTGGCTACAGGATGTACACATGGAGAAGAAAAATGGGATTTGACAATTGGGAGGTCATCAGTGACCTCAGAGAAACGGGTTTCAGTGCAATGCTAGAGGACTAAGCTTTTCTGCCAAGGGTAGAATGAATTCAAGCAGTAGCTAGAGGGGAACGCAGGGTTCTGGAATAGCTTTTGAAGATGGAAGTGATTGAATGTGCTGACTGGTCGGAGGGACAGAGCTGGAGGAACTAGCGGGCGATCCTGCTGCCCAGGAGGGCTGTGGAAACTATACCAGGTGAGGCCTACATAGCAGGATCTGGGTGCCAGCCTGGCATCGGTCATTGCTTTGTAAATCTCAGGGTAAGAGGGTCAGGCCAGATGAGTTAGAATCTGCCCTCAGTCGGGCAGGGGACACCACTCTGAGCTCAGGTGTTGCTAAGGAGAGGTCGGCCGCAGCCCTCGGGGCAGAGGAGGATGAAGGAAAGCCCGTCTCCCCTCTTGCTGCGCTTCTTCTGGATTTTACCTCAAATCCAGATGGCTCCTTCACATTTGGCTCCATCCAGCAATTTCCCCCCACATGCTGCTCTTCCCTGCCACGCTGGTTCTGGCTTCCAACAGGCATGACTGCCTCCTCTCTGCCAGAACAGCTGCCTTGCTCCTGCTGCCAGCTCTGTTTCTTGGAGTAAACTGCATTTTCAGATCTCACCAGCTCACAGACGGAACAACAAAGGGGACGTTGGTCAAAATAACAGCAGTTTCTGGCTCGCGGCCCCCAGCAGCAGAACCTCTGGAATCCGAGCTCTCTTCCCTGTCCAGTCCTCCTTGCTAGCAGCAGAGACTGAGTTTTCACCACCCCTCCTCAGAGTCACAGAGTCATCAGAAGTCACAGCACAAAAACTGCCCTTGTGTATAGTCGCTCAGTCATGTCCGACTCTTTGTGACCTCATAGACTGTAGCCCGCCAGGCTCCTCTGTCCATGGGATTTCCCAGGCAAGAACACTGGATGGGTTGCCGTTTCCTTCTCCAGGGAAAACTGCCCTTGCTGCTGTCTCTACAAGTCAGTGTGTCATCACCTGGAGAGGCCCTTCTCTCTCACTAGGGGTGTTGACTTAACCATCCCACAGCACCCAGCTACTCTGGGCAGCCCCTCTCCCAGCAGCCCTGCAAGACTTTTGCATGACCCCAAACAGAGCTGGTTTACTCTCTTAGAACCTTTAAAAGAAAAGCCTGTGTTGCCTTTCTTAAACTTTATTTCATATAACCTCTTTTCTCTTAGACCTAAAACTACTTCAAGTCAGAGCCATGTCCAGAGACAAAATTTTTGATACTGTATGGCATCACTCCAAAGTTCTTTCCTATTCCATTCAGTATGCTTAGACGGCACCAGGATTACGCTGGTGTATCTCAGGATCCCTCCTCACCACTATGACGCTCAGTGAAGTATTCTCAGTGTTTCTCCTTCGTGTCTACCACCCCAAGCTCTTCCTGATGTGTTTGAACATTTTTGGAGTCACTCTCTGGGCACCTCTTTTGGAGATCCTCATTAGGCTTGCACTGGTGGCACCCTCAGAATCCTGGGGATTACATACTACTCATTACATCATGCTCCCCTCCACAGGTGGGAAGCTCTCTCCAATCGTCTGATATAATCGGGAACAGGGGCAAGACTCAGGGAGGCCAGCCACTTCCCAGTGAAGCGAGCAGTTCTGCCATCTGCAAGGCATAGTTTGCCTTTTAGCTTCTGACTGATATTCCAAGAGTTGATTTTAATCTATAAAACACTGCTCGGTTGAGGAGCAAACTGCTCTGAGAATCAATCACCTGGCTCCAAGTTCAGCAGGCTGGTGGTTTTAGTTAGTCCATCAGGAATATTTATTGGGTGCAAGACTAGACTGACTGCTGCAGAGAGACAGGACAGAAATAGAAGATGGAGCGCCCTGGCCTCCCTTGCTCTTAAGAACCTTAGAAACGAAGATGGATACGTGTTTGCTGCCCTCAATTTTGGAGAATTAGTGCCAGTTCTTGAGAAGGGAGGTAATTTAGTGACATACGAAACATGTCACCGTGGATATTTAAGTTAATTTAGTTTGGGCATTCAGAATTTTCCAACATGAGTCATTTTTTAAACATTATACATAACGGTTAGTCTTTGAAGGTGAATTGATTTGCCACCATTCTTGGAAAAATGTAGAAAGCCATCCAAAATGTGATATTTTACAACCCAGTTTTTTCCTGCAATACTTATATCTTATGTAGAATACTTTTTTTCAGACGACTGACTCTTGTTTTTCAGTTTCTTTACAATATTACATAGCGGAAATTTGTTTATATATGGTGACAAACTCTATTGTAATTTTTAAAAAAAATAGTAAAGGTAATGTACAAAATATCAATTGGTGAAGTCTCATGGAAGAATGACAGTGGGAAGTGGGGCTTAGAAGTCACACAGAGGAAAAAAAAAAAAAAAAGAAGTCACACAGAGCTGGGGCAGTCCAGTCACACCAGTTGCTTAATAAAGGGACTTTGAACTATGCTTCTTCAACCCTATAAATCTCAGTTTCTTATAGGTGAAACAGGGATAAAAATATCTACATCTCATGAGACGCTAGTGAGGATTAAGCGAATATCACAGTGCCTGGGTCACGATCAGTACTCACTAACATTAGCTCTCCTCCCCTCTTGGTTAGAGTGATGGATTTCCGAATGTTTTCCTTCTGTTATCCCAACTTTCTACTAAAGAAGTATCCAATAAGGTGTATTTCCTTGAATTATAATAAGTAAGTTAGATAAATATGCTTTAGACGTTCAAGATTAAATGGTGTTATGCATTTGGTTATTTTTCCAACCTTGTTATTCTAACTAAAAGCAATTAGGAACAGGAGGAAATGAAAAATGTGTTTAAAAAATAAGCTATATTAGCTGTTCTTTATCCCGAGTACTGACAGATTGTTGCAATGCTCTTGCCAATGTAGCATAATTTTACAAGAGGCACATTTCCAAATAATAGTAGTAACAGCTACTTATTGCAGTGCATGACTTAGCCAGGCCCGGGGCCGAAAGCTTTCATGCATGGTCTCCTTTAGTCCTCACAGCTTTATGAGGTAGGTACTATTATCATTTATCATTTTATAAATGGGAAAGTTAATGAGAGTGTTTAAGTAGCTTTCCTTCTATGACTCAAGTACTAGTTGGCAGTGCTGGAATCCAAGCCTGAGCCTGTTCATTCCAAACCTCTGAGCTTAAACCACCAAATGGTATATCACTCTCCATCTTCAGTGGGTTACATTTTATTGGAACTTGAGCTAATGCAGTTTCGTCTCCACCTGCTGCTCTTAACGATCCTCAACCTCTGCACAAGCAAAGTCCAAACAGCCACACATTAGAGGAGAAAGAGCACTGGCCTGGGGCCAGACCTGTGGCTTCTAGCCCGTCCTTTGCTCCCCTACTCACTACCTGTCCTCCCCATCCCTCCTTGGAGCAGTGAGCTACCGTCCACAAGGCTACATTCCCTTGCCTCTAACTAATAATCATGGGTCTTTCTCCACCAACTTGGAGAAAGGGTGAGTTGTTCCACACTGTCAATGGGCTCTAGCCAAAATCACCAGGAACACACTTATGTGTTGAACAAGTTGAGTGTACTGCTCATCACAGTGAAAGAAAATGACACCAAAGGGCATTTCAGTAAGAGAATGTGAGAAAGGATTATAGGGTGTGGGCTTTGGTTGGATGATTTGAGGTGGGTAGGGTAGGCATGGGGGACTGAAGAGTCTACAGGAACCAGAGTTTACTTTGGATTATCAGGAACAATTCTATGATTCAGTTCAGTTCAGTTCAGAAAAACATCTATTTCTGCTTTATTGACTATGCCAAAGCCTTTGACTGTGTGGATCACAAGAAACTATGGAAAATTCTGAGAGAGATGGGAATACTAGACCACGTGACCTGCCTCTTGAGAAATCTGTATGCAGGTCAGGCAGCAACAGTTAGAACTGGACATGGAACAACAGACTGGTTCCCAATAGGAAAAGGACTACGTCAAGGCTGTATATTCTATGATTAGGTATAAGATAATAAATCTTATCTATTCCAAGAGTAGACTGCTGCTAAGTCATTTTAGTTGTGTGCGACTCTGTGACCCCATAGACAGCAGCCCACCAGGCTCCTCTATCCCTCGGATTCTCTAGGGAAGAATATTGGAGTGGGTTGCCATTTCCTTCTCCGTGGCAGACTAGAGTGAGATTAAATAAAACTGTAACTGATAAAGAATCAACAGTCATTTATATTATGCAGGGTGGGAAAAGCATAGTATTTTCTGGTTTGTAAATGACTGTTTTTGTCTGTGCTTAGACAAAATCGTGAAGTGGTTTTGGTTTGTTCCACTTCGTCATGAGTACAGAATGAGCTTGTCTGATCTTGAGGTTCTGCGAGGTTGATGGTGCCAACAGAACAACATGGCACCCATGGGGGTCCCAGGCCAGCTTCTGGTGGGTAGAGTGATGCCAGGTCTTAGGTATGGGGCTGTTTTTCTCTTGCTCAAGACCAAATGAGACAACATAAGCCAAAGGGGCTCTTTCAATTGCAGAGCATCAGACAAACAGAACACTCGAATAAAAAATCAAGTCAGTGATGCAGCACCTGGCTGATATCAAAATCAGAAAAGTCCTCCTTTCCTCTTCTTTTTTAAAAAGAAAATTATGTCGGCTTCCAACTGGGAAGTATCTCTCCTCTCAAACAAGACCCGCCCTCCCCTAGGGAGCTGAAGTACCACATTCTCTCTATCTTATTTGTGTCTTTCTCTAGGTCGGACTCATCTCGGGCACAGTCTTCGTGATTCTCGGATTGACTGTCCTGGCAGTGGGCTTTCTTGTGCCCCCCAAAATTGAAGCCTTTGGTGAGGCCAATTTCGTGGTGGTGGACACACACGCTGTCCAGTTTAACGGAGCCCTTGACATGTGCAAGCTGGCGGGCGCCGTGCTCTTCTGCATTGGGGGCACATCCATGGCAGGATGCCTGCTGATGTCGGTGTTCGCGAAAAGCTACTCCAAAGAAGAGAAATTCCTTCAGCAAAAGTTTAAAGAGCGAATCGCAGACATCAAGGCCCACACTCAGCCCATTACAAGAGCTCCGGGCCCGGGAGAAACAAAGATACCAGTCACTTTGTCCAGGGTTCACAATGTCCAGCCCTTAGCGGCAACCTGAAGTCTTTTCCACCCAACCCTCCCCTCTCTAATTTACACCCAGGGTTGCAAGGGAGCAGGCCAGTTTGGGAGATGACAAGGCTTTGGCGTTGATCTGCCCCAGAGCTGTGCTGGGCAGTGGGCAGAATGGTGACTGAGCTCAGGCTCATTCCATTCAGTGGCCCTGGGGACGCTTGATGCAGTGGGTCAGTGTGGGCACATGCACCCAGCTGCCTAAAGAGGTGCAGATGGGTGCCCACCAGGAGCTCTCTGGACCTCCTCTCTCATACAGTGTGACTTTGTGACATTTTCCGTGTTCTTGGAAAGCGTTCAACAGTTCAGACCAGCCTACCAGTGGCTAACATGGTCCATTTTACTTTCCTGTGTTATTTTTTCTAATTTTCTAACCTTTCCTGTGTGGTGCTGCCTTCTATTCCTGGTCTCACTACATGTAAGATATTGTCGTGTGTGTTCATAGAAAAATCAAATTCCCTGATTTTGACCCAAACATTGGTCTTTTAGCTCTAACATAATATGAGTCCTTAAGATCAGAAACAAACTTTTCAGGATTCTCCACAAACCTTTCTTTGTTTGTTTTGTTTTCTCCAGTTTTNAGACCACGTGACCTGCCTCTTGAGAAATCTGTATGCAGGTCAGGCAGCAACAGTTAGAACTGGACATGGAACAACAGACTGGTTCCCAATAGGAAAAGGACTACGTCAAGGCTGTATATTCTATGATTAGGTATAAGATAATAAATCTTATCTATTCCAAGAGTAGACTGCTGCTAAGTCATTTTAGTTGTGTGCGACTCTGTGACCCCATAGACAGCAGCCCACCAGGCTCCTCTATCCCTCGGATTCTCTAGGGAAGAATATTGGAGTGGGTTGCCATTTCCTTCTCCGTGGCAGACTAGAGTGAGATTAAATAAAACTGTAACTGATAAAGAATCAACAGTCATTTATATTATGCAGGGTGGGAAAAGCATAGTATTTTCTGGTTTGTAAATGACTGTTTTTGTCTGTGCTTAGACAAAATCGTGAAGTGGTTTTGGTTTGTTCCACTTCGTCATGAGTACAGAATGAGCTTGTCTGATCTTGAGGTTCTGCGAGGTTGATGGTGCCAACAGAACAACATGGCACCCATGGGGGTCCCAGGCCAGCTTCTGGTGGGTAGAGTGATGCCAGGTCTTAGGTATGGGGCTGTTTTTCTCTTGCTCAAGACCAAATGAGACAACATAAGCCAAAGGGGCTCTTTCAATTGCAGAGCATCAGACAAACAGAACACTCGAATAAAAAATCAAGTCAGTGATGCAGCACCTGGCTGATATCAAAATCAGAAAAGTCCTCCTTTCCTCTTCTTTTTTAAAAAGAAAATTATGTCGGCTTCCAACTGGGAAGTATCTCTCCTCTCAAACAAGACCCGCCCTCCCCTAGGGAGCTGAAGTACCACATTCTCTCTATCTTATTTGTGTCTTTCTCTAGGTCGGACTCATCTCGGGCACAGTCTTCGTGATTCTCGGATTGACTGTCCTGGCAGTGGGCTTTCTTGTGCCCCCCAAAATTGAAGCCTTTGGTGAGGCCAATTTCGTGGTGGTGGACACACACGCTGTCCAGTTTAACGGAGCCCTTGACATGTGCAAGCTGGCGGGCGCCGTGCTCTTCTGCATTGGGGGCACATCCATGGCAGGATGCCTGCTGATGTCGGTGTTCGCGAAAAGCTACTCCAAAGAAGAGAAATTCCTTCAGCAAAAGTTTAAAGAGCGAATCGCAGACATCAAGGCCCACACTCAGCCCATTACAAGAGCTCCGGGCCCGGGAGAAACAAAGATACCAGTCACTTTGTCCAGGGTTCACAATGTCCAGCCCTTAGCGGCAACCTGAAGTCTTTTCCACCCAACCCTCCCCTCTCTAATTTACACCCAGGGTTGCAAGGGAGCAGGCCAGTTTGGGAGATGACAAGGCTTTGGCGTTGATCTGCCCCAGAGCTGTGCTGGGCAGTGGGCAGAATGGTGACTGAGCTCAGGCTCATTCCATTCAGTGGCCCTGGGGACGCTTGATGCAGTGGGTCAGTGTGGGCACATGCACCCAGCTGCCTAAAGAGGTGCAGATGGGTGCCCACCAGGAGCTCTCTGGACCTCCTCTCTCATACAGTGTGACTTTGTGACATTTTCCGTGTTCTTGGAAAGCGTTCAACAGTTCAGACCAGCCTACCAGTGGCTAACATGGTCCATTTTACTTTCCTGTGTTATTTTTTCTAATTTTCTAACCTTTCCTGTGTGGTGCTGCCTTCTATTCCTGGTCTCACTACATGTAAGATATTGTCGTGTGTGTTCATAGAAAAATCAAATTCCCTGATTTTGACCCAAACATTGGTCTTTTAGCTCTAACATAATATGAGTCCTTAAGATCAGAAACAAACTTTTCAGGATTCTCCACAAACCTTTCTTTGTTTGTTTTGTTTTCTCCAGTTTTGTTTCCACTTAAAGAGCTCAAATTGCCAACTTTAGAGTCTTGGGAAAAAAATTAGTATTAGGAAAATGTATTTATCCAGTGACCAAAAGCACTGAAATAAAAGTCAAGAAATTCGAGTTCTAATTTATACCCAGCTGCGTGATCTTGGGGAAAGCACCTAACCTCCCAGGCCTCAGTTTCCCCATCTGTAGAATGGGGGTCCTGGTCTGTGATGTCTTGTTTTGCCATGTATCATTGTGTCTCCGTGACCAAGGATGTTTACAGTGTTCCTGTGGCTCTCGCCACAGTGGGATTCTTTCAGATCTGGACTCCCAGAAACTTGCCAAGTCAGGATCCTCCATGCCACCTACACCTAAATATCCAACCCCAGCAGTTTATACAATGCTCTCATATTTTTATAGAGACAAAAGTAAGCCATCCTCCACTAAGAAACCCCTGAGTAGATATAAACCTTAAGAGGGTTTTCTTTCTCGAAAAAGACACTTTCTTCTCCTGTAAAGTGTTCGTCTCATCCCTTTGCACTTCTATCTAATCTGTGGATTTAAATTAGATGGAGGAAAACAGAACACGTGAGCTTGATACCCTCTCAGACCCTGTGCCACCTTCAAATTCTGTCTCTTTGTTTTTTCCCTCCTTCACTGGATAAATAAAACATGTGAACGAGCAGAACCCGAATTGCCTTGTCATTCCTTCGGTGTGGCTGTTTTCTCTCCAACATGTAATTTTCCATTCTGAGGCTGAGTGAGCTCTGCAGGTCCCCTGGCGAAGTGGAAGAATCAATGAAGCAATTAGTGCTCTTGTGCACATGGTTTCTTTTGCATCGTCCAGCATCAAACAGGCAACGGATCAGCATCCTTCACAAGGATCATTGGCCACGTTTGGGAGAAACTGTTCTAGTTTCCTCGGTCCCTTGGCAATGCCATTTTACTTGTGTTCTCAGAAGCCTCATTCAAGCTCCCAGGCACCTATTCAAGGTAACGCTGTGAGGTTTTCCATGTTGACTTCTGTGATGTGTAGCAAGGAATCTTCAAGAATGAGACTTGACTTTTAAGAGCCTCCAGAATGAAAAATACATTCTTCTGGTTCCAATCAGTCTGGTCTCTAGTGCTTGTGGGCAATACGCCACTAAATTCTCCCAACTGGTGGAGGTTTCAGTATCTGCAGAACAGCTCATAGGTGTTGTTATGTGTATCCAAGAGTCAGATGCGACTTGAGCGACTTTCACTCACTGAGAACCAGGATTCTGCCCCCAAAGCTGCACTATTGTTTTTTTTTGACGGTTCCTCCCTTATCTCTGAACCTTTAGAAGAATGTCCATGAGTTGATCACACTCTCTTTGAACCCTTACCATAAAACTTCTCACTACACCTCCCACCCTCCACGCCAAGGTGGGATACACAGTTTTGAGGGCTTTAACCTGTGGTCTCCTTTGCCTGGCAAAGCAATAAAGCTGTATCTTTCCTACTTCACCCAAAACTCTGTCTCCGAGATTTTATTTGCTGTCAGGATTGAGAGGCCGATGCCATCTATTAAATGGAATCCCTGTTGTTAACTGTCGTTGTTTAGTCAGAAAGTCATGACTCTTGCGACCCCATGGACTGTAAACTCACCCAGCTCCTCTGTCCATGGGGTTTCCCAGGCAAGAATACTGGAGTGGGTTGCCATTTCCTTCTCCAAGTGATCTTCAATAGGTTGCAGATTCCCTGAAGTCATTAACTGTCTTGCTTACTATGTGCACAGTACCTCAAGGTGGAAAACTGATGACGAGAGATTGTGTAAGCAGCAATTCCATGTGCTTCCAAGGCCTCCTGTCAGCTGGTCCAGCTCCTTTCTAGCTTTATTCTGGCATCTGCCCTGGAACCCTACATTCTATCAATAGCTATAGGTAACCACTCTCTGCTCTAAGTGTGTGTTCACTCACCAAGCTTATTTTACCAGAAATAACCATCTGCCCACTCTCTGACTGTTGCACTTCCTTCAAGACCATGTCAAGATACAATAGCAACACTGGGAAGAACCAGTACACACTGAGTGGGAGGCACCATTGAAGCATTTTGTGTATAGAATTCATTTTATCCTCACAAAAACCATATGAGATTGGGACTATTATCATATGCCCATGATACAGGGGAGAAAAGAGGCAGAGAGAGGATAACTTGTCCAAGGAGAACTAGTCAGTGACAGAGGCAGCCTGGCTCCAGAGCCACAGGCTGCATTTTCATCCAGTATTATTCTCTTCTGCCTCTAGAAATGTGACTTTCTCTACACAGCTGCTCCCCCCTCTCTCTCTGTCTTTGGCTCTCATTCTCTCTTGCATGCATGCGCTCCCTCTCTCTCTCTCTGGCTTTCATTCTCTCTTTCTCTTTTACTCTCCCCACGGTTCAGACTTAATGTCTCTTCCTCAAGTGCCAGCATTTTGTGCAAACACATTCTATCGCACTTACCTCTATTATGGTGATTTGTTTACATATCTGCTTCTTCCATTAGAAGCTAGACTATTAGCTGCTTGGGTACAGGGAGTGTGTCTTAATGAGTGGTGAACCCTCAGAAGTGAATATATGGAAAGCTATGTGCTATTATATGGTCATTTAAAACAATTACTGCATTTTTACTTACAGCCAGGCATTGTGCTGGCACTACAGAAAAAGAGATGATTAATAGGGGCACTAAAGTTTTTGCACATCTAATGTGTCTTTATGTGTGTGTGTGTGTGTGTGTGTACGGAGGTGAAAATGGATTTTTGGAGATGACTAAATGCTGACGGCATAGGCTTGGGTACATATGAGTAGAACTCTCCTTGGTCTAACATTTGGGTTGCGGGGAGCTTGGTCTAATGGTTCACTGGTCATTTGTTGCTGTTGTTTCTTAGATGCTCAGTCGTGTCCAACTCTTTGTGACCCCATGGACTTTAGCCCATCAGACTCTTCTGTCCATGGATTTCCTAGGCAGAAATACTGGAGTGGGTTGCCATTTCCTTCTCCAGGGGATCTTCCCAACCCAGGGATCAAACCTGGTTATTACTACATTACTTTAGTACAAAAGTATTAGATTACTTTTGCTTGTAAAAGCAAAATTCTCCAGCCAACCAACCCTGCTCTTGGACCCAGAGCTTCAGGTGATACTTTCCAATCCTGGGAGAGACAGATGGGAAAGATAGGCCTGCCTAGTCATGAGCAAGTTCAGTTGTCTCCTGCAGTCCTGAATAAACATCAGATCTTCATCCTCAAACATGAAAGTAAAGTCAGAATCATCAGACACCTGAGGAAAAACCAGCACCCTGAAAGAGTAGATCGTGGTGGTGGTTTAGTCGCTCAGTCGTGTCCGACTCTTGCGACCCGATGAACCGTAGCTCGCCAGGCTCCTCTGTCCACGGGATTCTCCAGGCAAGAATACTGGAGTGGGTTGCTGTTTCCTTCTGCAAATTAGAGATTATAAAGCCACTAAAAATGAAACGTAACGCTGGAAAGAAGAGTTAAAATAAAATGAGATGAAGAGAAAGTAAATTAACCCCTCATCTCTCATTATAGGAAATCAATCATTAATGTATCAGTTAATAAATCAGTCAGTCAGTTCAGTCACTCAGTCGTGTCCGACTCTTTGCGACCCCATGAACTGCACCACGCCAGGCCTCCCTGTCCATCACCAACTTCTGGAGTTCACCCAAACCCATGTCCATTGAGTCAATAATGCCATCCAACCATCTCATCCTCTGTCGTCCCCTTCTCCTCCTGCCCTCAATCAAGATGCTATAAATAAGTACACTACTTAGGGTCATGGAGAAGCCACTAGAATAATTTCAAACAGGATACATTAACAACGGTTGCCTCTGAGAAAGATGGGGGGAGGCCAGGGGTAAGGTCAGACTCTATTGACTCACATAATGAAGACAAGATAGCCTCTATTCCTGCCGCTGCGGCCTTTGTATAGACTGTAAGCAAATCACTGTTGTGTTAGATGTTACACAAAAGGAGTATCAAGGGATATATATTGTTTAACAAAAGGATTTTTCCTAAATTAAGGTTGTGGGAATGCCTCACTGATGTAATGATGTTTAATCTGTATCTTGAAATATGAGAAGTTAACTAGAGTGATCCTGGCCTAAGGAGGAATCTGTTCTTATTGTGTTGGGGAGAGGGGGCCATGAACTGAGGAAAGAGAGAAGAACTGTGTTCTAGATGAAACAGCCCGCATGCTCTGCACAGAGCATCTGGGATGCCAAGGCCACCCAGCTGCATGCCCCCAACCTCCAACATGAACAACGCCCCCTAGAGTTGTGCAGCAGGCTGTACTGGATGATGAGAGTAAGCAGTGGTGCAGGCAGGGTATTGTTTCCTACAGAAAACAAATATCAGGCCAGAAGAGGCAAGAGCAGCTTGAGGATCGCAGAGGACAATTTAGAGCAGCCACTGCGGGGAAAGCAGTCGAGGGTCAATCTGAAGTGAGTAGGGACCTGATGGAGGAGATGACCGGCGCCCAGTGCTGGGGGACTCTGGCTTCCTCTCAGTCTTCCATCTCCAGCCCATCACCAACCTCAGAGTCCAGTCCAGAGGACTTGCCACCTTCCCACTTCCTCTGCCTTCCGAGAAATGAAAAATGCCAGAAGAAACTCTGAGCTTGTCATGCCTATATCTTACCCCTGGATAAATCTACTATCTGCTCCAGGGGAGGGGTAAAAGAAGAAAGAATCAATCATGTTTGTTTCATTGAACAGTTTCTTCTGGAGTGAAGCTTCCCGGGTGGCTCAGTGGTAAAGAATCTGCTTGTCAATGCTGGAGACACGGTTTTGACCCCTGTGTTGGGAAGATCCCCTGAAGAAGGAAATGGCAACCCACTCCAGTATTCTTGCCTGGATAATTCCATGGACAGAGAAGCCTGGCAGGCCCCAGTCCATGAGGTCACAAAGAAATGGACATGACTTAGCTACTAAACAGCAACACTTTCAGAGTCCTGCATGATACCGTGGGACTAAGAAATGAAACAATGCCCAGAAAATCAACAAAGCTTATATTAAGAGCTTTCTCTGTTGCAGAGAAACAGAAAGCAGAGCTTTCTCTGTACAATTCTTTCACACTGCAAGAATGTTGCAATGTGACATTCTTACACATTTTTGCATTTTATTTAATCTATTCTTGAAAGAATTTTAAAGCTGTCTCCTATTACTTCCTCTGTTTTACAGATAAGAAAATCTAGGCTCAGAGAGATAAAGTAATTCACCCAAGAACAGGCAGACAGAAAGTGATCAAACTATCATTTACTCCCATGACACCCTACTCCAGTACTCTTGCCTGGAAAATCCCATGGACGGAGGAGCCTGGTGGGCTGCAGTCCATGGGGTCGCTAAGAGTTGGACAGGACTGAGCAACTTCACTTTCACTTTTCACTTTCATGCATTGGAGAAGGAAATGGCAACCCACTCCAGTGTTCTTGCCTGGAGAATCCCAGGGATGGGGGAGCCTGGTGGGCTGCGGTCTATGGAGTCGTACAGAGTTGGACACGACTGAAGTGACTTAGCAGCAGCGGCAGCAACAGGGATTGCAGAGAGTTGGACACAACTGAAGCAACTTAGCACACAAGAACACACAGTGACTCAAAGATCTCCCTCCCTGTGGACAAATTCTTCTAAAAGGATGAGAAAGTAGGTGTATCTTATCTCTGTTCAAAATGTCCCAGATTAAACACGCCCTTCATCACAGAGCTCTACACTTCTATACAGCATTAAAAAAAAATGGACAGGAAACATTATATACGTACATTACCACTACATGGAATTCAATCTAAACCTGTGCAAGGCAAGACTCCCTCTGAACTCAAGCGCTAACTTTATTTTAAAAATCCATCCAGATCGCTATTTCAGTTTTCCCAGAAATTTGGTAAAAGGCAAATCTGCGAATCTGTGAGCTCCTTGAGGTCAACACTTTGTCTTAACTTGTATTTCTCTCCAATATCTAGCACAGTATCTGGTTCCCTTTAGAAACTCAATAAAAGTTTGCTGAAGCTAGGTGTTTTAGCTCAAAAAAAAAAAATTGTTCTCTCCAATCTAACCTCCTGGTGACCTCCACCACTCCAGATGGCACTGGTAAGAATCATGAATCCCCAGCAGCACCTGAACGCCTTGCATGCTTTGCTCTGTCCTAAAGTGCGTTTGCTGGAACTCCCAAAGGTATCAGAGCCTTGAAACCCATGGGAGGCTTGTGCCTCTTTAACTATGTGAGTAAGGCCAGGCGCTAACCGAGGGCGCATGGGAGCCTACAGTTTCTGGACACAGGCTCTGGAGTCAGACCTCATCACTCCATAGACTGCAGAACTCCAGCCAAATCACTACAAATCTCCATGCCTCGGTTCCCTCCACTATCAAGAATGACAAGAGCATGCATCTACAAAGGTTGTTGTGGAGGATTAAATGAGTTAACGCAGCTAAAGTAACTCAGAACAGTGACTTACACAGACCCGCTGCTGCTGCTAAGTTGCTTCAGTCGTGTCCGACTCTGTGCGATCCCAGAGACGGCGGCCCAACAGGCTCCCCCGTCCCTGGGATTCTCCAGGCAAGAATACTGGAGTGGGTTGCCATTTCCTTCTCCAATGCGTGAAAGTGAAAAGTGAAAGTGAAGTTGCTCAGTCCTGTCCAACTCTTAGCGACCCCATGGACTGCAGCCTAGCAGGCTCCTCCATCCATGGGATTTTCCAGGCAAGAGTACTGGAGTGGGGTGCCATTGCCTTCTCCGCAGAGCTAGTACTTCTTAAAAGCTAGCTGTTATTCATAGGGTGTGGCTCATTTAAAATGCCCCATTGAAGGCTCCAAGGGAAGGCAGGAGGCTCCTCTCCACACATTTGCAGACACCTCTCCAGTCAACCCTTCTGTCCCACTGAAGTGATTTGGAATGTGCCAGACAGGGCACTGACCTTTTCAACATCAAGTTTAATGAAGGCTGGTGAGGCGCTAACATGAAATGTTTCATGTTTTTCCATGTAGTTCAGTGAGAAAGATTTATTAACTCATTAAAATGTCTTGTGAGTTATTTTCAGCTGCTCAGAATGACTGCTCTTTCCAACCAGCCACTTCTCCCAGTGAAGATTAAGAAGAGAATCTGACCATGTTGATTTCCTAGGCTGGCATTTGCGTCTCTAGACCATGTTACTTCAACAGGAGGATCAAAAGTTTAAGCAAGCGTGGAGCTTGATTAAAACTCACCTGCCTCTAGTGACGACAGAAGGCTGTGGATGTGTCAAGGTGAGGCTGTCAGGCTAGAACCTTCTCCTGCTTCTCCTAGCTATGGGGTGTTGCTGGTGTTTGAGGAATCCGGTGCCAGGGAGATTGGGTTCCTGGGATGTGCTGACCTTGCTCCTGAAGACCAACTGTCTGAGCCCATTAAACTCAAGCTAATTCACCCCCCCTCCCCTGCATTTAGAACATCAGACTGTGTCCAGTTCTAAAACGACCTCAGCTGCTTCCCCATCTGCCTCACCCTATCTCTTCAATCAAGCTGCAGATGTCTCCTGTTTTGTTTTTGAAAGCAGCAGAAATTCTCTTCAATATACAATTCCCCAAATTTCTTTCTCACCCCCATCCCCACCAGGGCTTCCCTTGTGGCTCAGCTGGTAAAGAATCCGCCTGCAGTGCAGGAGACCTGGGTTGGGAAGATCCCCTGGAGAAGGGAACGGCTACCCACTCCAGTTATTCTGGAGAATTCCATGGACTGTATAGTCCATGGAGTCGCAAAGAGTCAGATATGACTGACCAAATTTCACTTCACTTCTTCACTTCCCAACCTGAAAACTGTGCTTACCTCTAGTGAGCAATAATAAATCTGCATTTGCTTTGTTTGTCAAGGTATGCCTGCTCTCTGTTCTTTCTAGTGTTCTCTGGTTAGATTCAGTTCAGTTCAGTCACTTCAGTCATGTCCGACTTTTTACGACCCCGTGGACTACAGCACACCAGGCTTCCCTGTCCATCACCAATTCCCAGAGTTTACTCAAACTCATGTCCGTTGAATCAGTGGTGCCATCCAACAATCTCATCCTCTGTTGTCCCCTTCTCCAGCCTTCAATCTTTCCCAGCATCAGGGTCTTTTCCAATGAGTCAGTTCTTCGCATCAGATGGCCAAAATATTGGAGTTTCAGCTTTAGCATCAGTCCTTCCAATGAATATTTGGGAATGATTTCCTTTAGGATGAACTGGTTGGATCTCCTTGCAGTCCAAGGGACTCTCAAGAGTCTCCTCCAACACCACAGTTCAAAAGCATTAATTCTTTGGCACTCAGCTTTCTTTATAGCCCAACTCTCACATCCATACATGACTACTGGAAAAACCATAGCTTTGACTAGACAGACCTTTGTTGGCAAAATAATGTCTCTGCTTTTCAATATGCTGTCTAGGTTGGTCATAATGTTCCTTCCAAGTAAAAAGTGTCTTTTAATTTCATGGCTGCAGTCACTATCTGCAGTGATTTTAGAAGCAGTAAAACATAGTGGTTAATAAGGTGAGCTGAGAAGGGAAGAATTCAGACCCTGTTTTTTACTAGTTGTGACTTTTAGCAAATTATTTAATTCATGTCTCTCACATTTTGGCAATGGTGTAGAAGTCATAATAGTACCTTCCTCATATGGCTGTTGTATTAAATTTGTGAAAAACCAATTAAAGGTGCTTAGAAAGACTGCTCATCAACAGTTAAGTATCCGATTTTAATACTATCAGGTTTGTTGTTGCAATTTTGTTGCAGTTGTTATTGTTACAAGCTGCTGGTGGGCAGGGGTCCAATCACCCACTCATAGGGCCAAGCAGAGATAGATATTTAATAAGCTTCTTTGGATAATGGCTATTGATGAGGATAAGAAAGAGGGGAGAAAAATGCCAAAAAAGGTCTGGGTTTTTAATAAACTAAAGAAGGCAAAAATGATTTCCCTAGCAACCAAACTTCTGAATGCATTTCCACCATCGTCTCTAGCTTCCTATTTATTATGACAATTTCCTGCTTTCAAATATTGAACACTAAACAGGAAATTAGTTAGAGGACGATGGTCTCCAGCCAAGGAGAGGAAAGCAATTTCCGTGGCAGAAGTAACCAGACCCTCTTGCTAAGACATTTCCTTCAGAAAACGGGTATAATGAACATGGACCTTGAAATAATCTCAGTGGACATAAAAGTCTCACTCCTAGAAATGAAGGGCAAAATTCCACTTCACCTGAAGAGCCCAACTCGTCATCATGATTATGTTTTAATTTCTAACTGGAGATTGCCTTTCAGAAATCCAAAGAAGGATCTGATGCTGCAGTTGGAAAGTGTGTGCGCCCTGGTGATGCCTTCACTGTGCTGGGGTCACTTAGATGTACAGGAGCAGAGAGGCTAGGATGGGGCCTGGAGGCACAGTGCTATAAGGGCAGGTGTTACCTATTTAGGGTCTTTGGACACTTTAATCACTGGATATGGTAATAGGCCAGACCAATTCAAGCAAGGCTTTATCTGGACTCCTGCCACAGCACAACAGAGCAAAAGCAAGTAAGGAGGGAGGGCTGATGCCTTCACTGGAGTGCAGATAAGGGCAGTTTGGAGGGTCGGGCTGGAGGGATGGTTTAGATGGTCTGCCCACCCACTTGGTGGTGCCGTGTACAAGGATCATTCACAGAACCCAAGGTTTTTGGCCTTTTCGTACCTTCCTGTTCATAATCTGCCCCAACTGCCCATGCTTGCCGTTATTTTCAGTCCCTAATAGTATCCTTGTATTTTGTTGATCAATGTTCCATTTAAAGTATTATCCCTGTGATTAACCCTTACACAATTAAAACAAAACTCCTTAAGCAACACCATAATTTACATCTACATCTGCACCTGTATACACTAGACATCTATGGCTCAGCAGGTAAAGAATCCGCCTGCAATGCAGGAAGCGCAGGAGATGCGGGTTCGATCCCTGGGTTGGGAAGATCCCTGGAGAAGGAGGCGGCAACCTACTCCAGTATTCTCGCTGGGAAAACCCCGCGGGCAAAGGAGTCTGGCGGTCTACAGTCCATAGGGTCACAAAGAGTCAGATGTGACTGAAAGACTAAGCATGCAAGGATAAATAAACATTTCATTAATGATGAAGATGATAAGTTCTAAAACGTCACACTAGTGTGATATCCATACCGGTATCTGGTTACTCACTAGCATTTCATAGGAAGTCTACCACTCTGGCCATTTCACAGATAACCACATTCACGTAACAGGAAGTTTCCAGAATACATCCTGCGATTATTTCACTTGGGTTCATGCGTTGGAATTAACAGTAACTAAGGCTCTAGTGAGTGAGTGAAAGTCGTTCAGTCATATCTGACTCTTAGTGATCCCATGGACTATACAGCCCATGGAATTCTCCAGGCCACAATATTTGAGAGGGTAGCCTTTTCCTTCTCCAGGGGATCTTCCCAACCCAGGGATCAAACCCAGGTCTCCCGCATTGCAGGCAGATTCTTTACCAGCTGAGCCACAAGGGAAGCCCCAACTAAGGCTCTAAGGTAAATACAAAGATGAAACCTCTGAATTTTACATATAAACAGCTTGTGTTATCACTGTTGCTGTCGAGTCACTAAGTCTTATACAACTCTTTTACGACCCCATGGACTGTAGCCCACCAAGTCTCCTATGTCCATGGGATTGCCCAGGCAAGAACACTAGAGTGGGTTGCCATTTCCTTCTCCAGGGGATCTTCCCCACCCAGGCATCAAAACTTCGTCTCCTGTATTGCAGGTGGGTTCTTTACCACCAAGCCACCAGGGAAGCGTGATCAAAGTAAATCTTCCCAAAACTAATGCCAAGATGATAAAACCTCAAGCAGTTTAATCCACCCCCCTCTCATCCACAGAGATACACACTAGCATCACCGTCCATGCCATCTCAAGATAAAACATCCGGAAAGTTAATCAGCAACTGTAGGAATAGTCAAAAGTTGGGAACCTAGCTGATCCAAGCTAATCTATGTACAGCAAGACTGAAAATATGAGCTTTGGAAAGTATTTTTGTCAATAATGGAAAAGTACCAATAAAGAAATCAATTCTGGCTCAAAGACAGAGAGTAAAGATGTAGTAAGAAGCCAGGGAAAGTTGGCAGGAGTTTCAAAAGCAGCAGCCAAAATCCAAGGTAGAAGCTAATAATGCTAATATCTCGCAGCTGTGGAATGGCCATTCTCTGCTGACTACTGTACGTGCACTCTTTCTGTATGGCCTGCAAGGTCAACAAGGTAGCCGCTATTCTTTTCTCTTTTATGTAGATAAGCAAGCAGGCTCACAGAAGCTGAAAACATTGTCTAGTAAGTGTTCACATAGTAAGTGTTGTCACATAGTAAGTGTTCAAAGATAAAATTCACACCAGATCTGCTTGGTGCTGAAGCCATGTTTAAGCTCTAGGGACAGTTGAAGTGAACCAGAGAAGGGAGTACAAGAGGCAGTCAACAGAGGACAAGCCCTGGTCATCCGGGCCCTCGGTGGATGAGGTATTCCGGCTCAGAAGCACACCAAGAGCCAAGGCCATGTGTGTCCACCAAGGCATCTGTGTCTCACACGAAGTAAAGAATCCAAAGATGGTTCTGTAGCAACTCCTGGGGTCCTAGTTCTTCCCCACCAAGGACCTGACAATGCCCCAGGGCACTCGCCTAGGCTTTGAGTTCTTTATCTTAGGTTATGCCCCTCTAGGTGCAGAACCCAAGATGGAGATTTTCATATGCTCTGTTGAGGGAAGGTTCTTCGAATAAGAGGAAGGGTGAAAACAGGAAAGGGCAAAGGGGAAAGGAGAGCAAAGATATATCTCAGCTAAAATGTAGGCTGACTCCACAGGGAGTTCTGGAGCACAGACTGTACCACAGAGTTAGTCCCACCTTGAGAGAGAGGGTGGCCATCTTTTCCACACATGTCAGTCAGTCATTGACTATAAGTCGCCAGCAGGAGAATATAACGTCCCAGAAAAGGCAGCTTCTATTTGGCTGAGGGGAATTCTCTGCAAAGTTTGCATTCATAGCATTTGGTGGACAAGTGCCTTGGCCAAGGAAAATGGGGTCTGGATGGGGCACCAACAGTGTCTCCTATACATACCTGGTTACCCACAAGTCAATGAAGAAACAGAGAGAATTACAAAAAAAAAAACTATTTAGAGCCAAATAACAGCAGCAGCAACAACAACAACAAAAAAAGGATTCTCTATCAAAACTTGTAGTTATAGCTAATGTGATACATACTGGTTCATTTACAGCCTCAAAAACATATGTTAGAAATGAATAAAGCCAAAATATATTAGAAAAGCATTCAACTTGAGTTACAAAAAACACACAGAAAGTAGAAGGAAGGAAACATTAGTGATAAAAAAAAGAGAACAATAATGAAATAGAAAAATAGCACAGAGGATCAAAAATTCTATATTTTAAAAACATGAATAAAAAGAAATAACCAGTATTATTAACAAGAAAGAGAAAAGCACGTATAAACCATATTAGAAATGAAAAAAAGAGAATATTACTAGATTTACACAAGTAGTTTTAAAAGTTCTGAAATAAAACTATAAATAGTTTTGGCAAATAAAGTTGAAAACATGAAAGAAATGAACTTTCTAGATAAATATAAATTGCCAATTTGATTCAATAAACAGAAGACCTGAATAGACATATAACCTTAAAAGAAGTTGAGGTTTTTTAAAAAAAAAAAAACTACTTCAAACATACAAACACAACCCCAGGCTGAAAGGTTTTACANCAGTTATTACAAAACTAGAATGTAAAGAAAGAAGGAGAAAGGTGTGTGTGAATATGGCCTGATTTGGTGGGTGGAGGCGGGAGGCAGGGGTTGGTAAGAAATCTAAATAATCATCTTCCACCATCGTTACAGGTAAAATTAATAAATAATATCTAAATTTGAAAAGTAAAATAAGATATTTAAGATGTCACCAATTAGAAGGATCTCCATTATGTTATATGTCTTAGAATTTTTAAGATGCCAATTAAACTATGACATGTCATCACTTGTAAGGCTCAAAGATCTTGGAGGTATTAAAATAGAGTGAAGAGAACACGTGGTTTAGAAACACAGCCATGTATTCCATGAGAAATAGCTAATAGTTCAGATCAGATCTGTAGAGCAGGAATCCAGGTGGGAAAGGCTGGGGCAAGTGGTTGCTATTTTTGTCATAATTTTTGTTAGATGGGTTGATTTTTTAGAAGACTATGTGCAACTTTGTTATTAAGGATTTANACACAGCCATGTATTCCATGAGAAATAGCTAATAGCTCAGATCAGATCTGTAGAGCAGGAATCCAGGTGGGAAAGGCTGGGGCAAGTGGTTGCTATTTTTGTCATAATTTTTGTTAGATGGGTTGATTTTTTAGAAGACTATGTGCAACTTTGTTATTAAGGATTTATTAAGTTTTAAATCAGTCAATAAGAAAATAGTATATATCAAAACTCCAGTTGAAAAAAGAAAGCTTTCACTGCTCCTAGGTTCATGATGCTGGCTTAACTGTCATTTAAAGAAACTATTTACCATAAAAAAAAAAAATCTTGCAATTATCATTTTATTACTGGCTTTAGTGGTTTTAGTTGCTAAATCGTGTCCAGCTCTTGCAACCCCATGGACTGTAGCCTGCCAGGCTCCTCTGTCCATGGAGTTCTCTAGGCACAAAAACTGGAGTGGACTGCCATTTTCTTACTCAAAATCTACTACAAATGGATGGAAAATACTATAAAACAATCCAAGACCACTCTGAAGTTACTATCGATGTTTTCTACAAAATCCAAAATATAGGGCTTCTCGCCCTATTTTATAGATATTTATTTGCCTGTGTCTTTGAGATGGTGGCTTCTCCTCCTGATCTTTACCTACTAGAGGCAGTTTACTTATCTATAATGGAACAGTCCCATTACTTGCCTCCTTAGCTTGGAAAAGCATCCGTTTATAAACGGAGCATATTGACACATACGTCATCAGTGCCAGGGCACACAACCACAGGTACTGGTTAATTAGGCACTTGCTTCACTGCTTATGGGAAACCAGGTTGATTTGCAATGTGCATGCAAAAAATCATTTTTTAAAAGAGTATTTGATTCTTATGAGACCTAAACTCCTCCTTGAGAAAAGAAGTTGGTTGGGGCCTCCCCAAATCCATGAAAGAATGTGATAGTCCTCAGTTTCCCACCAGTTTGGCAGCATTAGATCCAGGATTATTAACTTGTCTCTTAAAAAAACTAGGCATCTAGACCTTGGGACAGAGCTCAAACATGGATTTAGCTGAAATTAGTACACAATGCCCCATTACGCACACTTAAACACACGAACACAAAGCCAGATGGGACGGAGAGGCTGTGAGAGATCTAAAATTCCACCATACTCAACAAGCTGACACATTAGCCTGCCATCTTTCCGTGGATGCTGGCAGAAGACAAGAGACTACTGGCTCAGAGACAAAGGACTTGACTGCTCGCAGCAATGGCAGTAGCCAGAGGACTGGCATTTGTACCTACTGCCCAAGGCTCCGTTCCCACAGGGCATTGTGAAGAGGGCAATACACATGGTGGCTTGCATTACAGCAGAAGAACCCCAAGCTTAGGCAACCCAAGTCAGTTTTTCCAAATATTTTTATTTTCATGAAACAAATATAACATAAAAATGTACCATTTTAACTAGTGTTCAGCATACAATTCAATGGCTGCTGCTGCTGCTAAGTCACTTCAGCTGTGTCTGACTCTGTGCGACCCCATAGACGGCAGCCCCCCAGGCTCCTCCACCCATGAGACTCTCCAGGCAAGAACACTGGAGTGGGTTGCCATTTCCTTCTCCAATGCATGAAAGTGAAAAATGAAAGTGAAGTCGCTCAGTCATGTTCAACTCTTAGCGACCGCATGGACTGCAGCCTACCAGGCTCCTCCATCCATGAGATTTTCCAGGCAAGGGTACTGGAGTGGGTTGCCATTGCCTTCTCCCAATTCAATGGTGCCACATCTTTTATAATGAAGAGTAAACCTGCCTGACCTTTGCTCTATAGGGAGGTATTATCTTTATTAAATTGAACCATAAACAAACCTAGCCTTTGCTCCAAACCAGAATTTTTTAATCTCAGCACTGTTGACATTTTGGACTGGATACTTCTTTGTGAGGACAGACAAGTTGTGAGGAATTACAAGATACTGAGCAGATTCCTTGCACACTACCCACCAGAGGTCAGTAGCGCTTGATCATTTATAATGAGCAAAAATGTGCCCAGAAATCATCAAATATCCCCTTGGAAGCAAATCACCTTCAGCTGAGAATGGCTGTTCCAGAGGAAGTCACTATCTGTGTTTGGAGGCTGTTCACTAGGCAAATATCCTTGACAAAGCATTCCTGAACAAAGGCAATCTGTGCCTCAACTCACAAAACATGCAAAAACACCAGAGATCCATGGTGAACTGCCTCTCAACAGAGGCCTTAATCCTTACTTCTGAAACTAGATCTGTTTTTCAGACATGTATAAAGTACTTGGCCAATTTAGACTTGATATTGACAGACATACACACACACACACACACACACACACACACACACACACACACTCACCCTTCTTCATGATCCTTTGACAACATGAACCACTGAGATGATGAGAAACAAGTCCAAAGCAGGTATGGCCCAAGAGGATATATGCTGCTGTGCTGTGCTTGCTGCTGCTGCTGCGCTGTGCTTGCTGCTGCTGCTGCTAAGTCACTTCAGTCATGTCTGACTCTGTGCGACCCCACAGAAATGGCAGCCCACCAGGCTCCCCCATCCCTAAGATTCTCCAGGCTGTGCTTAGTCATGTCCAAATCTTTAAGACCTCATAGACTGTAGCCCGCCAGGCTCCTCTGTCCATGGGGATTTTCCAGGGAAGAATATTGTAGTGGGTTGCCATGCCCTCTTCCAAGGGAACTTCGCAACCCAGGGATCAAACCCAGGTCTCTCTCACTGCAGGGAGATTCTTTACCGTCTGAGCCACCAGGGAAGCCCAAGAATACTGGAGTGGGTAGAAGATTCCATTCTCCAGGGAATCTTCCCGACCCAGGAATTGAACCGGGGTCTCCTGCATTGCAGGTGGATTCTTTACCAGCTGAGTTACCAGGGAGGCCCCAAAAGGAAATAGCTGAGCCCAGGAGTATATGATGGACATTTCCTTTCTTATGCAAGAATTTATTCCCTTCCTTGGGTTAGTAACTAACTTTTTGCAGGGAGGAGGGCATTTAACACTCTTTCCCCAGATCACTTCTGTGCTTTGAAGTTAGACCTGGATACAAATCCCAATTCTTCTACTTAACAGTACAACTGATGAGCAAGTAATTCTACCTCTAGGAGCTTATTTTTCATATATAAGGAGGGGGTGATAAGACCTACCTTAAAGGGTTGTCATCACAATTCTATGAGCTAAAAGTGCCCAGTACAGTGCCTGGCACTCAGCAAGTACTGAATAAATCGTAGTTATTGCTTCACAAACATCACCATTAGGGCAGGTCCTCAGCATCCCTGGTGGCTCAGATGGTAAAGAATCTCCCTGCAATGCGGGAGATTGGAGTTTGATCCCTATGTAGGGAAGATCCCCTGGAGAAGAAAATAGCAACCCACTCCAGTATTCTTGCCTGAAAACTCCCATGGACAGAGGAGCCTGGCAGGCTACAGTACATGGGGTTGCAAAGAGTCAGACACAATGGAATGACTAACACTTCCACTTTTTTCTTTTCTGTTCTTACTATGATCAGCTTTACACCAATGTCTCCACACTCTCACTTGGTTTTCCACAGTATTTATGACATAGCTGCTTAGAGTAAAGATCTATGGAGCAAAGATTACCAGGCCACAGAGAGAATGATTCTAAGACCTGACTTCATAAGCATTTCGTGCCAACCCCCTGAGCTAGACAATCCTAGCTCCATTACCAATGGGTTCAAAGAAATACCTAAATAGGTCAAAACCTACTCTGACCTTTTGTTACCTGGTTTTCTTTTCTTCAAACTGACATCAATTTGTTGAAATTGCCCAGCCTTTAGCAATCTGTTTAATCAGTCTCTCTTGCATACTTGTATTTTAATAGGCTAGCATTCTTGTGTCAAATAAGAAATCAAGCTCTGTGGACTCTTTCCAAGGCTGTTCAAGTATTATCGAGATCAATTTCCCCTACATCCCCTCCTCCTTCCGGTGATCATCCAACTCACAAGCAAAGAAATACCCATCACAGATTACAAAACTTAAGTGATTAACAGAGAGTGCTCCCTTCCATAATAATGCTATGACTTTCCCTTGATATTTGGCATTTTTGACTCTGGAATATAAATTAGCCTTGTTTCCCACTGCTATTAGGTGTTGTACATACGTGATGATTCCTCTTCTTTGTCTTAAAATACAGTATTTAATTATAGCTTCACCGAAGACTTAAAATCCCAGTTTCCCTCAGGGAAAAAAAATACCTACAACTGGAGTTTATGAAAAATTGTTAGTTGTAGCTAATCCTGGGTAATAAATTGGATTTTGGAAATCCGTGTGATTTTTAACACACTAAGCTTTTCATCAGGAAGGCGACGCTTACAGAAAATGCCTGTGGGATAATCAGGCAGTAACTTCACTGCTGCACTGTTAAGACAAACGCAACCGAGAACATCATCTATGGAATTTGTTGGATTGTGAAATTTGCTCTTTGAAAAGGAAACATCACATAATAGTCAGAGAACAAGTGGCAATTTCTGGTGATTTTGTATTCCCTTGAGCCTGGAATTATGAATTCCCCCTCCTCACTTAAATTCCAATCCTCCACTTAGAATTGTAAGGAACCTGACTGAATTGTATTAAAAAGCCTAAATGACTTTTATTTCTTGTGTCAGTTAGCCAGAATGAATACCACTTAGTCTCTTCTCTAAGAACATGCATGTACACACACACACGCACACACACACACATACGCTTCTACAGCACAGTGTTCCACTGGCCAAAAAAGAAAATCAATACACATTTAGCAAATATTTGAGCTACATTTATGTAAGCAATTCCTTCACGAAAAACAAATTCCAACCACAGCCATTTGAAGGACCCTAAAGGACAGAAGACAGCATCACTTTCAAACTGCTGTTCTAAATGGAGGACTTTTTTTTTCCTAGATAAAACCCCCAAGCCAATACTCTTTTGTATCAAACCTTCTCCCTCTGTTCCTCAAACCTGACTCCAATCCACCTCATTCTTCACTGCTGTTTATTAAAGATATATCACTTTCTGTAATAAAGACTGCCCTAATGGCTCCTCTATGTAGGAATCCTAGGAAAAACTGAAGGTGTTTTATTTTTAAGGTCATTCAGTCACATAGCTAGCACCTGAGAAGGTTAAACTTATATCTGCATGAGAACAGCATCCCACAAAACTTGAAAGAAAATGGTAGTCATTGGTTCACACGTCTTTTTAAAGGCATGGTGGCTACCTGGTCCACTGGAATCTCAACTTGAGTGTCTTCATCTTCTTGGACTTCAACTGCCCCCCGCGTTTCTGATCTCTCCTCTCCAGCTTTGAAAACGCCTTCATCTACAATTTGAGACAAATACACAGTGAAAATCAAAATCCAATTGTGACATCATGTGGCTGAATGTTGAAATTACAATCAAATTCCTAATGATTCTTTTTTATAGGTATTCTGGTTCCCCTTGTATTGGCAAGATTTTTGTAGCCCCCAATTCTTCTAGATTTTCACTGAGAAAAGGTTCAGTGACGAAAACAAGGCTGACCCAGAGGAGCAAGGCTGTGTCCCAGCCTCCCCCTCACCTTCTGGTACTGATTAAAACAACACAATCCTGCACAGATATTTAGAAGGGCAAGATTTCCCACCTAATATCTCTTTTCTCTACTCTTAGCCATGACGCAATGATGATGCTTGGTGCTTGAAAATACTACTTTTAGCAGTTTGCCTTTCCCAAAAGAAAGCTATACACTGAAAATAATATATTAGAACAATTCTCTCCATGCAACAGAATCAGAGCTAACTCCACATCTCACACAAATTAATCTTTCATTTTGCAGGTTTCCACAGGATTTTCACAACATATGTCTTAAAATCCTTAACTGTAAAACATAACCCAAATCTTTAAGATGTTAGGTTAAGCTCCTTTGATTTGTTCTCCTATAGAAAGCAATAAGGACTGTTCTCCATATTTGAGGTCATTTCAACGTCTTCCCTCTGTCTTCTCTTCTCCAGGCCAAGTAATCAAAGAATCACAGGACCATTTGTCATTCTGTCTATCTGTTTGCCTCAGGACAGGTCTAATGCGTCAGTCATTCTCACGGATGTTTTCTCTGCCCAGGCATTTACAGTCTCCAGGGATGGAGATCCCACCACCTCCTCTGATAATCTATTACAGCATATGATTACCCTTACAGTCTAGAAAATGTTTTCATCTTTTGTCTTAAAACCCCTTCTACTGCTCAGATGGAAACTTCTCTCTCAGAGCACAAATAGTTAACACTTTCCACATGATAGTATTTCATATTGTCCAAGTTGTGAAATCACTCTTCCTAAAGCATAAAATACAACTTTACATTCGCTGAGGCTCAACTGTATATGAGACACAATAGGCAATGCGGCCATAAAAGATATAAATGAGATTTAGATTTCTTTCAAGTTGCTTACAGACTAATGAGCAGATAGAAATATATACACATCATCAATCAAGTGCCCTGATGTAAAAGGAATAAGGCCTACAATAGAGCCCATCCTGGAAAGGAAGAAAGGAAGGCAGAGAGGAAATATAACCAAACTCAAGTCCTTTCACTTCTCCTAGAGAAGCCATTTTCCTTTTTAATTACTTTTCTAGTATCCTTTTTAAAAACCAGGAATAACAGTGCTGCCCTCAAAGCTGATTAGACATGTTAGATTAATTCACATAGATTAATTCATTTTTTTATTGAAGCACTAGCAGCAGCAGCAGCATAGTTAATTTACAATGGTTTGTTAGTTTCAAGTATACAACAAAGTGATCCAGTTACACACACACACACATATTCTTTTCCATATTTTTCCACGGTAGGTTTTTATAACATATTGAATACAGTTCCCTGTGCTATACATTAGGTCCCTGATGTTTATCTATTTTATATATCAGTTCATTTCAGTCACTCAATCGTGTCTGACTCTTTGGGACCCCATGGACTACAGCAGGCCAGGTTTCCCAGTCCATCACCAACTCCCAGAGCTTGCTCAAACTCATGGCCATCAAATCAGTGATGTCATCCAACCATCTCATCCTCTGTCATCCCCTTCTCCTCCTGCCTTCAATCTTTCCCAGCATTAGGGTCTTTTCTAAAGAATCAGTTCTTCTCATCAGGTGGCCAAAGTATAGGAGCTTCAGTTTCAGCATCAGTGTTTCCAATAAATATTCAGGATAATTTCCTTTTGGATGGACTGGTTTGATCTCCTTGCAGTGATCGATACTATTTTATACATAGTAGCATATACATGCCAATCTCAAACTCCTAATTTATCTCCCCCTACCCAGTTGCTATCCTCTTTGGCAAGCATAAGTTTGCTGTTTTGTGTGTGTGTGTGTGTGTGTGTGTATGTCTGTGAGTCTGTTCCTGTTTCGTAAATAAATTCATTTGGATCATATTTTAGAGTTCACATATAAGTGATATCATGTGATATTTGTCTTCCCCTGTCTGACTTAATTGGTCTAATGGTTATGTCCATTATGACTTGAATCTTATGACTAAAAATGTGGAACCAAAATAAAATTGCAGCTCAGCATATCAGAAGAAAGAATACAGAAAAACAAAACAGAAAAGNTCTGTGAGTCTGTTCCTGTTTCGTAAATAAATTCATTTGGATCATATTTTAGAGTTCACATATAAGTGATAACATGTGATATTTGTCTTCCCCTGTCTGACTTAATTGGTCTAATGGTTATGTCCATTATGATTTGAATCTTATGACTAAAAATGTGGAAACAAAATGAAATTGCAGCTCAGCATATCAGAAGAAAGAATACAGAAAAACAAAACAGAAAATGTGGGGATGTTCTCATGTACTGATGTTTAGCTTGGAGTAAATGCAGAAAGTTTTGGTCACAAGCTCAACAAAGCCATTCTTGAGCTAGGAAAAGTACAGGGAAGGACACTTCAAGGGGCAAGGAAAATAGCTTATAATTATTCTGTCTGAAAAGAAGAGAAGTGAAAGGGAGTAATCCAAGTCTATCAAATCAGAGTCAACAAGAAGAGGGTAAGTGGATATTTGTCTCTCCATCAAATTCTGGAACATGAAACTCAACAAAATAATAAACATTACATTGATGGTGGGAGACATTAATTAAATGAAAGAAAAATAAATTCCCCTTTACTCAGATGTGGAGTTCATAATTCTGAGAATGTGTAGAGGCAGAATAAACTAATTTCAAATAGGGCTGCACATTTTATCAAATGTTATCTCCAAAGGGGTTGAAAAAGGAAAATTCAGTGTGTTTGACATTCCTTTCTGCCTTCTGAATTACTTTAAAAGACAACAATCATACTAATCCACACGTCCTTTAAAAACAGATGCTGGTCCCGGTAGACTATGACCTATGTCTGTGACTTTTGGGGATGACATATTTGCATCCGAGTGTTGCACTTGCTTTCAAAGAGACCACAAAGAGAAACCTAAAGAAATATATTGTCGGTGCTCACATTCGCTGAAATGTTGAACTGTATCCGAGCAGAGCTCTGGACTGCTTGCAGATGTGTTTTAGGATAAACATTTCACAGGAAAAGAAGAATAAGATCAATAATAACAAATAACATGGAAAGGGCACTGGAGTGGAAAAATGGCAACCATGAGGACAGAAACAGCAAGCAGCCAAGTCAACAAAGCTCAGCATTGTGCACAGTGACAAAAACCCAGAACACAAACGTAAAAGTGTTTGGTTGAGGGGTGGCGTAGGATTGTTCCTCACCGAAAGGAGGTGTGCAAGCCACCTCCTGCAGTAGCGCGGAGCAAGAAAGGAAGGTTGGAAATAAACAAACAGTGATGGAAAAAGGAACAGCGAGAAAGTTACTTTATGATAAGAAAAAGGACTTGAATGAGGAATACGAATTTCTAGTGGAAATTTTTTAAATAGCATTTTTTGATTATAGATTATTTAATATGCATGCATGCATTTTAGAAAACTTGGGAGATAAAGAAAATAAATATCCCATGACCCAGAGCTCTTCTCCCCACCTCTCACATGCTCACACACACACACACACACACACACACTCATAAAACTGAGATCCTAATGTATATATAATTTCAAAAGACTTTTTTTACTTTAAAACCATGTCATGAGTATGTCTCATGTTAGTAAATGTTATTAGAACACATAATAAATTGATGGGTCCATACTGTAATTAATGGATGATGAACCTAGATTCCTTGCATAGTCCCATACTTAGAAAAGAAATAAAACCATTAACTAAGCTATCTGTTCCTCAAAAATAGCACTGACCTTCTACCAAGATAAGTGTTGGATTGAACACACCCCTTTGTCAAAATCACATATGTACTGGCCTACCCCTTTATTACTTCAGAACAGTTCTCAAAGCTCTCAGAGACTACCTCCCAGGTTAAAATCCTCAGACTGGCTCAAATAAAATTCTCCACTTCTTTCTTAGATTGACTACTGGCTAATTTTTTTCACTGAAACCACTACATTTTTTTTACATGAACATACATATGATAAAGTTTAATTTCTATCAAATTAGGCACAAGAGAATATCTGAATTTCCAGCACCACTCTTCTTTTTTTAATATTTTATTTTTATTTATTGATTTGGCTGCACCAGGTCTTAGTTGTGGCATGCAAGATCTTTCGTTGCAGCATGTGGGATCCAGTTCCCGGACCAGGGATTGAACCCAGCCCCCTGCATTGGGAACACGGTTGTCTTAGCCACTGGACCACTAGGCAAGTCCTCGGCATCACTTCGGGGCCACTATTAAGATAAGGGATCCTTCCAACACAAGCACTGCAATACCTCCACAGTCCATCTGGTAATCAAGAGGGTTACTGAAGTGTTTAAAGAGTGGGATAAGCTGGACAAAGGGCTGAGTCACCTCCTGGGCAGGAAGCGGGAGGGCGTGAGATTTCATCGTGCTTCTCACAACAGCATGCAATTTAAAACATGAATTGTTTGTTTCTGGAGTTTTTCATTTAATATTTTCCAATCATAGTTGACTGTGGGTGAATGAAACTGCAGAAAGCATAAACCACAGATAAGGGGAAACTACTGTACTTCATTCAGGGCCAAACCAGATATTCAAAAATATGACAAACATTCATGGTGAGTGTTCAAAGGCATGTGAATGTTCAAGGTGAAAGTTCAAGGCCAGGCCTGAAAACTAGAAAATTAAAAATAACACCAAGGAATTGCCAACAAGGCCAAAATACAATGGTAAAGGATTAGAATGATACAGTATGTTCCCTTTCTGTCAGTGCCACAGTAAACGGGGCAGATGGGGAGGATAAGTTGGGAGACTGGGACTGACATATACACACTACTATAGATACACATATATCTACATAATAGACAATTAATAAGAACCTACTTATAGCACAGGGAACTATACTTAATGCTCTTAATGATCTATATGCAAAAAGAACCTTAAAAAAAAAGTGAATATGTGTTTAACTGATGTACTTTGCTATTTACCTGAGACTAACATATAACACTGTAAATCAAATATACTCCAATAAAAATGAATTTGAAAAAAAAGAAAATCACACAAAAAAAGGCTACTAAACACACACCCCATGGAAAAAGGCAAACATAAAACATTAAAAACTTAAAACACCTGCTTGCAAGGATAGATAACCCAAGAAATTTAAAATTTTTGCGAAAATATTAAGTGTTTCTCAAGGGCAATATTATGCAAGCACTTCAGAACCTAACTACTTTTCCTTTATTATGACTGCTCATTTAAACTTGCACAAGTTAGATCATAATGGCAACCATTATGTGCAATGATTGTATAGGTATTGCTACCAATAGTTTAGATGTCCTAACCTCCACTCATTAAGGGTAGGTGCTACCTAGGATCGGCTTTCCAGGTGGTTCAGTGGTAAAGAATCTGCCTGCCAATGCAGAAGACATAGGTTCCATCCCTGGGTTGAGAAGATATCCCGGTATCCAGGAGAAGGAAATGGCAAGGCACTCCAGTATTCTTGCCTGGAAAATTCCATGGACAGAGAAGCCTGGTGGGCTACACTCCATGGGGTAGCAGAGACATGCCTGAGAGACAGTATACAACCTACCAAGTGAGGGGTTTAGCCTCTAATGGGACACATAATTACTTTTATTGTGCCTCAAATTTACATAAAAACAGAAATTTAGTCTTATTCCATCCCAATATCAACAAGTGCCCCTTTTTGTCATATAGCACCTGCCTGTGAAATTTGGTGCACCAATAATCATCTCAGCCACATTCAACATTGCTTCTAACCCTTTTCACAAGCTTTAACATAACTTTCAACTGCTCATGTGCCAAAGACTCTTTATATCAGCCTCTTCATGGATCCCTGAGTTCATATATCCAATTACCTAACTTAACAACTCACTTTGGATGTCTAAAGGGCATCTCAACCTTAACATGGTCTAAGAGAACTCTGGGTCCTGAGCCTAAATTGTTCATCCTCTATGTTCCTCATCCCATAACACAGCACCACCACTCAATCCCAAACCTGGGAATTTTTCTCATTTCCATCTTTCTTTAACTCCCTATATCCATTTCATTCTAGCCCTGTCAGTGAATACCATTTCCAGTTCCACTATCAACTTGGTTCAATCACCACTATCGGTTGGAGGGGCTATTATAACAGCTTGCAAAGTAGCAACCTTCTGCTTCTACTCGTGATTTCCTCTAGACTGTTCTCCACACAAGAGTCAAGTAATTTTAACAGATGATCAGAATTACTAAGAAAGTCTCTAACACTTTCCAGCATGCACACAATCCAGGTTCCTTACCATGGTTTACAGAGACGTAATCTGGTCCTGAACTCCCTTTTAGACCACATTTCATACCAGTTTCTCTTTGCCCATTAAATTCCAGGTACATTTTGTTTCTCCATCAGCAAACTCATTGCTTCCTTATGCCTTTGTTGCTTTTACACCTTCTACCTGGAATGCTCTTCCCTCTCTTTTTCCATGATTAGCTGTTCCTTCTCCTTCAGATCTCAGGAAACCTGCCTTGTTCCAATTCAAGTCATTCACCACAATGCTCGGTTTTAACTCTCTCACTAGCATTTATTACTAGCTGGTATTTTTCTTGCTTATTTGGTGTTTTAATGTTTCTCAGTCTCCACCAAAGTGTTGGCTCCAAGAGAGCAGGTACCACACCCTACTGTTTGTGGTTCTGTACCTAGCATAGAAGAGAGCTTGGCACACAGGAGTTGAAAAGGTGTTTGTTGAAAGAATGAAGAGCAAGCGCTCAAAAATATTTGCTGCATGGAGACAGAATATAAAGACAGTACAATGTAAAAACCACTGCTGCTGCTGCTGCTAAGTCGCTTCAGTCGTGTCTGACTCTGTGCAAACCCATAGACGGCAGCCCACCAGGTTCTGCCATCCCTGGGATTCTCCAGGCAAGAACACTGGAATGGGTTGCCATTTTCTTCTCCAATGCATGAAAGTGAAAAGTCAAAGTGAAGTCACTCAGTCATGTCCGACTCTTAGCAACCCCATGGACTAAAGCCTACTAGGCTCCTCCATCCATGGGATTTTCCAGGCAAGAGTACTGGAGTGGGGTGCCATTGCCTTCTCTAAAAGCCACTAGCCCGGTCCACTCATTCTTTATGTTGTTACAGTGTTTTTAACCCAGTCGGGCCACACTTGGCACTATAGCGTTTAAATGAGGAGAGGGATAGAGGAAAGTGAACAGAAAGAAGACTGGCATGAAAGCTACACAAGGATCAGTACCAATGAGGCTATGTGTGGTAGGCAAAATAATATGCTACCCAAGCTCTCTCCACCCTAATCTTCAGAAACTGAGAAAGTCACTTCGGGTAGCAGAGGTGAATAAAGATTGCAGATAGAATAACAGTTGCTAATTAGCTGACCTAAAATGGGGAGACTATCCTAGATTATTCTTGTGGACCCAGTGTCATCACAAAGGTCCCTGGAAATGAAGGAGAGTGGCGGGGAGATCAGTGTCAAGTGAAGGACCATGGGGCCATTGCTGGCCTGGAAGATGGAAGGAGGCCATACACCAGGGAATTGCAGCCAACCCATGAAAACTAGCAAAGGGCAAGAACAGAAAGTTTCCTCTTAGAGACCCTAGAAGGACTAAGCCCTTGCCAATGCCATGATCACAGCCCAGTGAAGACCATTTTGGAAACTCTGAGCTCTGGAACGGTAAGATGATAAGCTTCTATGTTGTTTCAAGCCACCACGTTTGTGGTAATGTGTTACAGCTGTAACAGGCAACTAATACACCAACTGCTCAAAACTAATGATCTGGAAAGAATAGCGGGGGCAAGCGCTTTCACAAATCAGCTTTCTGACTCCTGCTGAGGGAGGACAGACACCCCGTTCCTCCTGCTCTAAAGGCACTGGTTAAAAAACCTCCTGCAAGCGTGCAGTCTTCTGTTTTCCTTCTCCGTTGTTACCTCCATTTCTCACTCCCCTACAATGTACAAAAAAACACCCACCCCAAGATACCCACACATCTGCCAGAAAGGAGAGAAGGGATTCGATTTTTTTGAAGTCCTCCCCTACCCTAAAATCTTCGTTATAAAAGCCATTTGCTAACAAACTAAAGAGCGAGGATAAATTTGATACACAATACGGCTTTCATTCAATTACTACACTGAGGATCAAATTCAATGCTTGGATGCACACTACACCGAAATTCAGCTCTAATCGTTTTCCTTTGAATCATGAATAGACATTTTAGTGTATATTACACAGCAAAGCAATAACAAACACTCTAGTAAAAATAAAAACGCTCCTCAATTATTTTTCACTTATCCCTTATGAGTTTTATTGCCTAAAACACGAAAGCAGAGCTGCTGAGGTAGGGCAGTCATGCCATCATCATGTAGTCTGTAATAAATGCGAACCTGTTTCCCCTACAGGAATGGGATACAAGCGCTTATGCATTTTTAGCCTTTCCACAACTACAACGGCAGAAATGAAAGCATTTCCTTATTTCAGTGCATCAATATTTCGTTTAGTAACATTACAGAATTTTAATATGCTAAAACCGTCAATGTTAAGTAAGAAAAGTGGCCAAATAATGAATGATACGTTCATGTCATTGGTGAAAACCCATNGTGGTCATGTATGGATGTGAGAGTTGGACTGTGAAGAGGGCCGAGTGCTGAAGAATTGATGCTTTTGAACTGTGGTGTTGGAGAAGACTCTTGAGAGTCCCTTGGACTGCAAGGAGATTGAACAAGTCCATTCTGAAGGAGATCAGCCCTGAGATTTCTTTGGAGAGAACGATGCTAAAGCTGAAGCTCCAGTACTTTGGCCACCTCATGTGAAGAGTTGACTCATTGGAAAAGACTCTGATGCTGGGAGGGATTGGGGGCAGGAGGAGAAGGGGATGACAGAGGATGAGATGGCTGGATGGCATCATAGACTCGATGGATGTGAATCTGAGTTAACTCCGGGAGTTGGTGATGGACAGGAGGTCTGGCGTGCTGCGATTCATGGGGCCGCAAAGAGTCAGACAGGACTGAGTGACTGAACTAAACTGAACTGAACAGGGTTAAATCCCACTTCTTCTGACTCCTGCCTTCCAAAGAATTTGTCACAGATGTCAGCACCATAAAGTTGTTGCTAAACCTATGTCCCCAATGCACAAGCATGTCTAATGAAATCCAAGCCTTCTTGCAGGAACCCAAACAATCCCCATTCACCCATGGCTAAGTTAAACCCAAACGGATCGTCTTCATGTTGATAATATAAATGCAGCTGGAATTGTATTTCATGAAAATACCATTCTTAATATACAGACATTTATTCGAGTTTGAACCTTAGCCAAAAATCCTAAAAGGATTACAACATGACAGGCTGGCTGTAGGTTGTAAGGGATATGGGGAGAGAAGCCCACAGGCATCAACTATCCCAGGAAACAAGTCACCTTCAACTGGCATGCTTGAGTGAAAGCATTCTATTTAACACTAGCATGGTCATTCAGATTCATTTCAGACAAAGAAATTAAAACTCCTTAGCTTCAGGAGACCACTAAAAATTCATGCAAGAATCTAAAAACCAAGAGAAACCAGAATTGTAAATTTTCAAACTCTCATCTGCAGTTGATCCACTTAAGGTGGAAGACTGAGATCCTGCTTGTAAAAATTGTTTCCAAATTACATATACACCATATACTTAATGGATTAAAACCTAGCTCAGATATGCAAATAAAAATGAACTGAACTGAATTTCCTTTTTTAAAAAGTTGGTTATTAATCCCAATTATTTCTAAATTGCAGTTTTAATCATCTAAGGCCCTAACATTCACTTTCCATTTACTAGCAATAGCATGCTTTAAAATACTACGCTTAAAAACACCAATCCTGCTAGAAGTGTAAAGTAAGTATAATAGTACCACTTTCAAAGCTAACCTAATCCTGAGATGGGTGCTAGTGATGCTGTGAACTGTGGTCCTCACTCAGGGTCGTGACATGTACCGTGAATGTGCAAATCAGTGCAAATCAGTCTTCTGGAAAAAAAGAACATGGATCAAATCTAATTGACACAGGTAATAGATCTGCATTATTCTTTAAACCTGAGTGAGGCTGTTTTCAATTTAACTCAGCATTTTACAGGTTTGTATGCTTCCATTTGCTTTAGAGAATCAAAGTGAGATCTCTTTAAATGCTTGGCATTTCAGGTGTTTTTATCTGTTCCTCGGCAATTTTTGAAGAGGAAGATAAATTGTTATCAGAGCTGATGCTTTGCTAAAGATATAACTTAGCTTTGATTGGTAGCTAATCTTCCATCTTAACATAAAATGGGAAGTTAAAATATACCCAATTTAGCATATCTTTGAAGACACATGCAGTCTACAACTCAAGGAACTGCTGTTAATAAATGGTAGATAAAAACAAATTTTTGCATACATTTTTCTCTGCAATATCTACTGTGTCCTGAATTTTATTTAAAATAGCCTGAGATAAATTCATTTAAATGAGTCTGTCGAACTCCATGTTAAGATGATTATCTAACCACAAATATGTCCATATATCATGTATAAATTTGTATCAGCAACTGATAGACCATCAGATATAAAGTGACCATATATCAAGTTAGTACCAAATTTGAGAGAATCAAGTAAACATAAAATGACCAACCATCAATGGGAAGAGAGCTAAACAGGCTCAATTAATAATGAGAAATATGAAAATTAGCTACTAAATAGTACTATTTATCATGAAACTATCAAGGAACAAAATGCAAAACAGATCAAAACGAATCAGCCAGTATTTTGCTCACTTTGATTTGATGTTGCTCTGACAACGGGTATTGACTAAATACCCACCAGATTCTGCACTCTTTTCATTTAATGTTATGACTTAGGGATTTAGTTTGGGTCTATAACAAAAATCAATGTATGCTGCATGTTTGCAAAGATAGAAAACATTCTCCTCTAGCATTTTAACCTATGATTGAAGTTTATCATCTAAGAATTTCACTCCAAAAGGAATAATTCTGGTCCCTTAAGCTAAGGAATGGTATCTTTCAGACATCCTTGCTTTTTTTTTATTAAACTGGTAATTGACAAATACCAATCATCTACTTGTTTTAATCTTGGAGAGAAGGAAAGGAAATAAAGTAATCTTTCATTGAGTTTTTCATTACATTTAATTTTTAAGTATTTTCATTGCATTAAGGCTGGTAAGAATTAACTTTCACTTGATTATTATAATATTTCACATATGTGCAGTCAAGATAAAACACAAAGATTGGTAAACCTAAGATAATATCTATTTTAGGATGAGCAGAGAGGCTTACTGTTCAATAAAGAAACTTTTTCTTCTTCAGCATTTACCTAGAGCAAGATGTAAATTAATAATAATGGTAACAATATTAATGGTGATGATCAGCTAATAACTCTTGGGATGCTTATTATATGACATTCATCATGCTAAGCATATTACATGTATTAACTCAGTTAATACCAAAGCAGCTTTAAGAAGTAATTACTAATATTTCCTGCATTTTATATATGGAAAACAGAGGTCCTCTAAAGGTCGCAGGCAGCGAGCAGTGAAGCAGGATTCAGCCCTGGCAATCTGACACTAAAGTCTATGGTTTTCATGGTGGGTTTCCCAATCTACTGATCACGGCTCATTAGTAAATTGTGACGTGAATGTAATGTGCTGCAACTATTTTTTTTTAATAAGATAGAATAAAACAGAAAATATATTGTCAGCTTCATGGGCTTGTGGTCTATACTGTCTCACAAGGCCCCATTCTATGAAAAGCCTCCAACTTGGCTTAATGATCTGCGGCCAGCATCTTGAAACTCTGAATAATTTTATTTTTGAAGGGAAGGCCAATGAGACAATGCAGCACGTTCATGAGGAGAGGATGCGTGCACGATATGTGTGCCCATGGTTCCCTGTCTTAGGAGATGCCCGGTGAGTGCAGAACGCAGGTGGACCCAGGATGCATGGGCGACTGTCAAGACCCAGAGTACAGGATAAGCACATTATGTCTGTATCCAAGAAGGGTGTGGTGGGGCCACACTTTCAGATAAAGCCAGAACCTGCTTCCAAAGAAGAAAGAAGGCAATGGCCTTCTAAGAAATAAGAATGACAGAGGATAATCCTAGCCTACTCTTTCCTACTCATGTTACTTTCCTGTATAGTCAATAGCTTCTGCTGAAAATGATGACAGAGAAGGAAAGCGAAACATAAGGCAACCCAGGGCCCTGTTCTTTTCAGGCCTTCCTTACTCCTCAGTACCCCTAAGGTAGAGAGCGCTATAGAATGCACATATTAAAAATGAAACACATAGTTGTGTTAGTTTTATATGGTACTTCCACTGTTCTGATAAGAAACAAAATGCACAGGCAAGTATAAGCTAAGAAATACAAATTGTACAATTTTGGTGATTTCATATATGAGCTAAGTGATCTTATACTATAACATTCTGGCATTGCAGGTTATAAAGACAAATGGTACAATTCATCTTAATAATTTAAACATCTAATTTAATTTTTCTTTACTTAGAATGACAACAAAAGCAGAATAAACAAAACATCGTGACAAAATGAGAAAAAAAGAGACCATGGAAGAAAGGAAAAAGTATATATTTCAGTACCTTTAACAGCACTGTTTTCCTGTATTTTAAACAAAGGTCCCACATCTTTATTCTGCATAAGACCCTGCAAATTATAGCATCAGCCCTGTGCAGTACACATACTGGGGTAATCACTGTTTCACAAAACTTTTATTTCGTGAAACAAATATATACAAGCCATATGCAGGGCTTCCCTGGTGGCTCAGTGGTAGAGAATCTGCCTGCCAATGCAGGAGATGCGGGTTTGATCCCTCGGTCGGGAAGATCCCCTAGGGTAGGAAACGGCAACCCACTCCAGTATTATTGCCTGGAAAATCTCATGAAAAGAGAAGCCTGGCAGGCTACAGTCCATGGGATCACAAAGCAATCAGATACAACTTAGTGACAAAACAATATATGCAGGTGTACTGTCTCATGATGTAAAAAAATTTTTTTCATATGATGAGTCAAAGAGAGTTTAAAAACTCACTTCACTACACTAGAGAAAATAAAAGGCATAAAAACACTCACTTCTTGCCACCCTGGAAGATAATCCACTTAACGAGGACAACGTAGTTACCTGAATTCCTGCTCCCTGTTATGTTCTGTTTCAAACTGAAAATCCTCTGTTCAATTCCTAAAGACCCTCATACTTAGGACTGACTTTCCTACTGACTTTCCATAGCTCTGCAACTTGACCCCTCAACTCCAGGGGAACATGATGGTGCTCACTTCCCTGTACTCTTCACCTACCGGCCTCTATTCAAGCAATCTCCTCCCAGCCACAGCACCGGCCCATCCTTCCTTCCTTCCAGACACAACTCAGGGGCCCCTTCCCCCAGTGTCTTTGTCTTTTGTGTGTCTGAAATTTTTATACTTACTTTCTGTACCATAATGGTACCATATTATGGACAATTCAGATGTTGCCCTAGAAAAGATATGAGATTATCTCATACTCATTTCTCCCACATCCCATGACAATCAAAGTGGTTGGGCTACATACAGCACTCAGTATGGAGCCAGGAGACAGAGAAACAACACAGTGTTTTTGACATCTACTAAATATGCCAACCACACTCCCCATGACTACCCTGTGAAGTAGGTGTCTGTGGATGACTTTACAGATAAAGAACCTGAGGTTTAAATAAATTGCCCAACTTCTGGAATGCAAAAGTAGGAAGTCAAGAAACACCTGGAGTAACAGGCAAATTTGGCCTTGGAATGCAGAATGAAGCAGGGCAAAGACTAATAGAGTTTTGCCAAGAAAATGCACTGGTCATAGCAAACACCCTCTTCCAATAACACAGGAGAAGACTCTACACATGGACATCACCAGATGGTCAACACCAAAATCAGATTGATTATACTGTTTACAGCCAAAGATGGAAAAGCTCTATACAGTCAACAAAAACAAGACCAGGAGCTGACTGTGGCTCAGATCATGAACTCTCTATTACCAAATTCAGACTCAATTTGAAGAAAGTAGGAAAAACTGCTAGACCATTCAGGTACGACCTAAATCAAATCCCTTATGATTATACAGTGGAAGTGAGAAATAGATTTAAGGGCCTAGATAGATAGAGTGCCTGATGAACTATGGAATGAGGTTCGTTACATTGTAGAGGAGACAGGGATCAAGACCATCCCCATGGAAAAGAAATGCAAAAAAGCAAAATGGCTTTCTGGAGAGGCCTTACAAATAGCTGTGAAAAGAAGAGAGGCAAAAAGCAAAGGAGAAAAGGAAATATATAAGCATCTGAATGCAGAGTTCCAAAGAATAGCAAGAAGAGATAAGAAAGCCTTCTTCAGCGATCAATGAAAAGAAATAGAGGAAAACAACAGAATGGGAAAGACTAGAGATCTCTTCAAGAAAATTAGAGATACCAAGGGAACATTTCATGCAAAGATGGGCTCGATAAAGGACAGAAATGGTATGGACCTAACAGAAGCAGAAGATATTAAGAAGAGGTGGCAAGAATACACAGAGGAA
>SJYA01002375.1:278864-291655 GCA_006410615.1 Neotragus moschatus | reverse complement strand
ACTGAACTGAACTGAGGACCAAGGCCTAAGCTTCTCCCAAGCTTCTGCCTTTTAAATGGTACCTTGGAAAAAGCATCACCAATATTAAGGTAATGAACAACAAATCATGCTAATTCGACCAAACCTGAGCAAATTCTTTATAAGTCACAGGGAAGAGCTGTTTTTGTTTGTTTGTTGAACTTTATGGCTGCCTTCTAAGTTATGGATGAAAAAAAAAGGCAAATTCAAGTTTGAAAATGGAAATAGGAGATCTGAGTGAGAAGGTGGACAGCATGTGAAAGAGGGTGAGTAGTTTTGACAAACAAGACAAAGGGAGAGAATACTCTTTTAAATAAATAAAAATTGTAGGATAGTGTGAGAATTTAAACTCTGGAAGAATAACAGAGAACTGTCAATTTTTAAAAATTGATGGCTCAGGCATGAGCTTGAGCCTGGCATATGCCGTGGAAGGAGCTGGAGAAAGAAAAATGTTTTATCTGTTTTGTTTCATGAATGGAAAGTAGAGGACTCTACGTGTGAGCTTTTCTTTAAAATCTTTAGCCTACTATTGAATCTTCTAACCATCTCTTAGAATAATTTTTCTTCCAGATGAAGTAAAACAACATTTTTTCCTAACTAAGGGTTTAACTGTTAGACTCCTTCCATAAAAAGCATAATTGTCAAAATAACCACAAGGTTTAATACCTGATTATATCAGAAATCTCAGTGGAAATAAAAATGTTAATGTGGGATTCGAGCGTAACAGGCATTAATACGCAGTATGAGAACATCCATAACGATTTTATTCTTAGCTCAAAAGTGAAAAGCAACAGATTTTAATTTCAGTGTTAAAGAAATTCTGAAAAGCCAACTGTTTTCTTTAGATGTTCCTGAAGCTTCTGTATATCCTTTCTCATTGAAAGGAGAGCTGGGATCCCTATAAAATAACAATACATCTATAAGGCAGTGGAATCAACTAGAATACAAATAAAAATAATAAAAATTAAATCACCGTTTAAAGAGTGAAGTCACAAAGTTTCACTATAATCAAAGTTATTTTTATTTCCAGTAATATTTCCTTATTGGATATATTTTCTTTTGGGGGGAGCAAAAGCTAAACTTTCATGAAAAAAAGGACTGATTAAAATGTGTATTTTCATACGAGGATGTGTGCATTACAAAAAATCATGAGGTTCTTCCACAAAAAGTCCATGGCCAAATGGACTCAGCACACATTAATGAAATCCACACCTGAGTATAAATGGAATCCAGAAATCCCCTATCAGAAAACTTTTGGAAAGGGCTTTTAAGCAAAGAGAGAGCTCATGATATCATTGCAATTATGTCGAAGTGAATTGACTTCTTTATGAATGCTATTCTAAGAATATTCATACCATCCAATTTGACATTTAAATGTGTTACACGTTGTTCTTAAGTATATTTTAGGCTGCACATTTTTAAATGAGATGATAAAACCATATGCAATGGTCTTAAGGGGCCACAAAGGAAGCAGAGACCAGGATGATATTTCTGTATTCATGTGAGCTGGGGAACTCCACTCCAACAAAGACAGCTATTCACTGCTCTGTTAATTTAGCAACTGCAAAACTACCTTTTGTGTATTCAGCATCCCCTCTCACTTTCCCAATATTTTACAAAATTCATGTGCCTTGCAACAACTTTACCTTAATTTTAGAAAGGGGTTCGAATTATCAGAGAGGGTACACGCTGGCAAATTAATGATGCCATGATTTACTTGTATTTTACATACTGCATAAAGAGAACTTGTAAATAAGAGAGTTTACCTATATGACTACCCACACACATCACACACACACACACACACACACACACACACACACGCTATATGCATGTTCTGAGACTATAGCTCTTTGGTGGACCCGAAGCTCTCTTTTTATTTTTAAGGAAATTTTGAATTTTCAGGTATTTCTAGATTTTTTAAATTTATTTATTTATGGATGTGCTGGGTCTTCACTGCTGTGCAGGCTCTCTAGTTGCAGCAAGAGGGGGCTACTCTCCAGCTGTGATGCATGGGCTTCTGATTGTTGCGGCTTCTCTTGTTGCAGAGCATGGGCTCTAGGGTGTATGACCTTGTAGTTATGGCGCGTGGACTCAGCAGCTGCAGTTCCAGGGCTCTCGAGCACAAGCTCGGTCGTTGTGGTGCATGGCCTTAGCTGCTCTGTGGCATGTGGGATCTTCCCGGATCAGGGATTGAACCTGTGTCTTCTGCATTGGTAGGTGGATGATTTACCACTGAGCCACCAGGGAAGCTCCCTTTTCCTTTTTAATTTAACTAATTTCACCTAAATATATATTCCTCCCCAAATCCTGGCAATTTCTTGCTTTAAAATCATGTGCTCCCATTCATACCAAAGCAGTAAAAAACAGTATGTATAATGAGCAAATTTCCATACATTCCCACATAACGCTGTCCAACACTGACATCCAATATTTCTGCCACATGTCTAAGTCCTACAGTTCCACTTTCTCCTGCTTATAGTTTTAATCACAAATTAGCCAGCAAGTATTTATTCTTTGTCCCCTGCATGGTTAGCATTGTATAAGGATAAAAAGACGTTTAACATGTAATACTTTCCCAATAATGGATATGTATTCCAATTGGAAGTGGACATCTGCTAACTGACAAACTTTGGTTGATACCTGCCCCTCACCCACTTTGATCCCGGTATAAGGTCAGCATTCAGGACACAAAGATGAACAAAGGCACATCCCTGCCCTAGAACAGATCATGTTCACGATAAATAACATTTTATATAACAGGTACCATAATGAAGGTCTGTGCAAAGGGCAAACGGTACCCTAAAAAAAGAGTGCTTATATCTGGGACTTCCCTGGTGGTCCAGTGGTTAAGAATCCACCTTGCAATGCAGGAGACGTGGATTTGATCCCTGGTCCAGGAACTAGGATCCCACACGCCACAAGGCAACTAAGCCCTCGCAATGCAGGGCACAACTAAGACCTGAAACAGCCAAATAAATAAAAAATATTTTTTTTAAAAAAAAGGAATGTTTATTTCTGACTGAGGGCTCAGTGAAGGTTTGACAGAGACACTAAAATCTAAGCAGATTCTCACAAGGCATTCAGGATCCCCGTGGCTGGACCATCCTTATTTGAGTACAAGCCAACAAGACAAGAGCAGACTCAACAGTCCTTATAAGCTTGTGAAAGAGATAGGGTGCGCTATTGGTGGGCAAGAAGCCACAAAAGTTTCTAAGGTAGAGTCCTGATCCTCTCTGCATTTCAGATGATAACTTGTGACTGTCAAGAAGAGAAGAAGGGAGAACAGGTCTGGAAACTGAGAACCCTTGAGATGGGACTGCTCACAGGTAGAGAGGATACAACCCAGGGCAACGACTCTCGGGGGCCAAAGGCAAAACTGATTCCAGAGACGTTAGAAACAGACCCGACAGCACCTGTGGGCTGAAGCAAGGAAGGAACCCAGCCAACAGATGACTCTGAAGTTTCTCACTTAGGCATGTGCAGAGAATACAGGAGGAAGACATAACTGGAGGGGATCCACAAAGGGGCTCAATTTAGAATCTAATTTAAGCTTGAAAATTCCATGACATCAGTGAAAGCACGCAGGAGATAGCTGGGATGCAGGACTTGTCTTCCAGGGAGATGCGGATACAAAGAGAGAGCCTTTGACCTAACTCTGAGGGTCACTACACTTAAAGATAGACTGTTACACAAAGGGGTTGACCTTTCCTCCCGGACTGAGAAGGAACATAAGGGGAAAGGAAAAGGCAACAGACAGAAATCTCACCAAAACCCAAGGAAGACAGTGGAGGAGATGGCAGGGTGCCCACCACATATCAGCTTGATCTACTGATCTAGTTAAGCAAAAAATAACATGGATACCTTTTTGAGAACAAACCTCTAGCTAAGATGCCAGTTTTGTGACTCAGGAAGTAACTGTGAAAGGTTAAGGTCAGTTGAAGTGAGGATTATAAAGTCTTCCCTGGAGGAAGCTGTACCACTTCCTCTGGACGCTTGGAGCATGGAAACCATGGAAAAGAGATACGGTGGGGCAGGACCTGCCAGGCAAGAATTAAAAATAAGAACAGAGGACTGGAGGGGCAGGGCACCTAATTAAAGAGATCACTCCTCTTGAATTAATGGTGAGGGGCAGGGGAAGAGGAGTACCAGTCATCTCCAGGGCTATCATGAAGAGCCATGAGGGTCAAGCAGAGATGCCAGGACTGCCACCGTGCAAGGCCCCGTGGGGCTCCTGAGCACCCCATTGCTTTGATAATAGAAAACTGCCTTCATCCATCCTCCAGGACCTTCCCTGAGGTACAAGGGGCAGGTTTAAGCAGTTGCTGATTATGGAAGCAAGAGGATGGAAGATCAGGGAGAAAGAGTCAAGAGCAGCCCTGGGGCAAGACCCTATTTTCCTTCTCCAAGGATACATACAACGGTATCTCTGAACTGTTCGGCAGATACTGAAACCCCCTCCACACGGCAGAAGTGTTAACAACGGTATGCTGCCCACAAACATGCAGACCCTGGGCCGGGTGGACCTGAAGGTTGATGTTGCTGACTCCTACTTACCTCACCACCAACCCATCAGAATGTCCACGAGCTGATCATGCCCTCTTTGGACAATTATCATAAAACTTCTCACTATCTTCCCCAAGTTGGGACACTTGGCTTTCAGAGTGTTAGCCCGCTGTGTCCCCTTTACTGGGCAAAGCAATAAAGCTACTCTTTTCTACTTCATCCAAAACTCTGTCTCTGAGATTTGATTTGGCACCAGGGTATAAAGTAGCTGAGCTTTCGGCATCAGGACCGTCCTAGGGCAAGCTGTACATCCATCCACAGTCTTGTCTACCAGTTCCTCCTTGCTCCCGCAACAGCCCCAAATGATTCTTGACAACTGTTTCCGTACTAGCTCCTGTCTTGCACACTGGCCACACAAGGAAACAGAATGACAGAATCAGCCTGCTGGTTTTGCTCTCAACACAGGCTGCAAATGACCCCTTATGCCCATTTTTCAGCTGACCTTGCCTAGCCAGTGTTTAAAGCTGACTGTCCCTCGATTCATCTGGTAAACAGAAGGGTGCACTTCAAAGGTGTCCAGGGGCTCACCCCTTGGAAGTTCTCATTAACCTGACTATTGGGGTGGGAAAAAGAGATAAAAGACCTGAGCTTCCTTATCTGTTAAAAACTGCTTGAAGGTGGTGAATCTCACACCTGCTGATTTGATCTTAAAAGAGCCTTCCAATGGAAGCCCCGAGTCTTAGCTGGTTCACTTTGCTGTATAGCAGAAACTAATCTGACATTGTAAAGCAACTATACTTCAATTTAAAAAAAGATCAAAATTTAAAAACAGAGTCTTGCAAGGTCAGAAAGACCACTGTTCACTTTTTCTCCCAGCCTCTTCTTTCTCTTCTGTGGTTCTGCAAAAACATCCTTGTGTTAATTCGTAGGTGGAATGTTGGCAAGCTTCAATAATCTTTTGCAAGTTCTGCTAAACACACATAGTGGCAGATTATATGTGAATTATCAGTATCTTAAATAACTGAACCCAATGAACAGGAAGGGGTTTCACTCCTAAGTAATTAGGTGAAAATCAGTTCTGGCTTCTCTTTGGAATCTGAAAGCAGACAGGAGCAAAAGGTTACAGTATATTTGAAGAAACGCCTGCACCCAGCTTGGAGAAATTTACACATTGGCTTTTTAAATGAAGGCACTTTTTATAGCATTAATTGGAGATTTTAAGCAGCAGGTGGTGGTATTTCATTTTATTTTGTAAGGGAAAGTCTAACAGTTGTCAAATGGCCTGGGTAGAAGTGAATTATTCTGAGTTTTCTCCTCGAGCTCTCTGAAATGAAGCTTTTACTGCCTGCCGGGTAATGGCCTTCTTTTGCCATGTAAATGTGGGATCAATCTAGTTTTAAACAGAAAGATTTTTCTAATGCAGTCTTGGTATTTTTCAAGCTGTGATACAGCTGATAGGAGTTCTTGTAAAATGTGAATTAGAAGAAATTCATATTTATAAGCTTCTGCAAGTAATTTTAGAGCGCTGACTTTTAAACATCTGCTAATGAAGAATTCCAAGAGCAGCACCGTGCACTAACTTTTAATATTCCCGTATACATCTCTTTCCCTAACCCCAGCCATGGTGGAGGAATCCTGGCCTGAGGCCTTGCCAGCGGGAATCTGTTTTCGTGAGCTCTGGTCACTGGCCTGGAGTGAGGGTCTGACTCCTGTCCCTGGAGCGAAGTCACAGTGGTCAACGCCAGGTTCGGCCATCACAGACTTCGAATGTGCTCTGTGGTTCCGTCTTTGTCTTTTCATTTTACCTGGAAGAATACTGAAAACCATGGCACTGGGAAGGGGGGAGTGTGGCCCGTACACAAAGACAAGTTTCCCTTTACTCTCTCTGTATTGGTTTCCAATCGCTGCTGTAACAAATGACCCCAAACTTGATGACTTAAAACAACATAGTTTTACTATCTTACAGTTCTGAATTCAGAGGCTGAAATGTATGTCATTGGGTTAAAAAGCAAGGTGTTAGCAGGGCTGTGTTCCTCTATGCAGGTTCCAGGGAACAATCCATCTTTTTGCCTTTTCCGGCTTCCAGGAACCATCTGCATTCCATGGCTTGTGGTCCCCTTCAATCTTCAAAGCCAGCAGCGGCCCATCATCAAGTCTTTCTTTCAATGCCATCTCTCTGGTTTCAACTCTTTTGCCTCACTCCACATTTCAAGGGCCCTTATGAGTCCACTAGGACCCACCAAGGTAACTGAGGATCATCTCCCTGTTTTAAGGTCAGTAGATTAGCAGCCTTAACTCTCATCTTGCCCTTTAACACAACATATTCACAGACCCTGGGGATTAGGACATGGATTTGGGATAGGGGCCATTATTCTGCCTGCCACACTCTCACTAAATTTTTTAGGAAAGGAGCACCAAAGTTTGTCAAAGCTAAAGTAAATCAGCTGGTCAAATAGACAAGGTTGGTTTCATCTGTGGGAGCAGTCTCCTCAGAACATACGCTAGGAACTTCACTGGTGGTTAAGAATCCGCCTTGCAATGCAGGGGACGCGGGATCCACAGCTGGTCAGGAAAACAGGACCCCACATGCCTCGGAGCAACTAAGCCCATGTACCACAGCTAGAGAGCCCATGAGCCGCAGCGAAAGATCCCATGATGCACTGAACATTCAGTGTGCAGCAGCTAAGACCCAATGAGGCCAAAGAAACTTTAAAACACACACACTCGTAATAAGATAAAAAAAAAATACCAAACTTATGACCATGTCTTCTTACAACTTGCAAATGAAGGTAAACCGTAAGTGCGCCTCAGTTCCATTATTTTACACTCATGTCCTTTAGAACCAAACCACAGAGGAAGGAGTTTCCCGTGGACACTTAGACCTGACACCCTCAAGACGGTAGGAGACATCAGAGGGTCTCCAGCCCAGCAGATGGCCACCTCCCACTCACGCCATTTTCGCTTTGAGATGCCCCGGGGTTGGGCCATTGGATTCCCTGCCCCGCCACCTCTACCCACACAAACACACCCCACCCACTCTGCCACATGGATGCTGTGCCCCCTCCTACCTGGGTCAGGAATAGATAAGCACTTGCTCCTAACCTCTAAGTCCCCCAAACAAACAACAAACAGCCCTTGTGATATTTTTCCTAAGGGACCTCACTTGTTCTTTTGCTGTTGTTTTGGATTTTGTTGATTTCTTTTTTTTTTAATCTTTTGTCTCTTTAAGGAAGAGGTGGGGCAGAGCGCGGGGCTGCCTGCCCTCCTGCCTTACCGTTTTGCACTTTGACCCAGGACCAAGTCCTCAGGAAGCAGCCAGGCCTCACCACGTGGCTTTGAAAGATACCAGAAAGACACGTGTGGAACCAGAGGTGGGGATTTGCCAAAACAGCGACAAGGTGATATCTTTGGAGGTGTGCACTGATTCCATTAGAGGCACAAAGGAAAAGAATCTCAAAGTGAAAGAACAGTTCGGACGCCTACTGAAACTCTGAGAATCACTTACAAGATAAACTTGTGGTGTAGCTTCTAAGCCTTGGGGTGCTTTTCAGAGGGGGATGGACCACAGGTGACTCACTGACCTGCACGGTCCTTCTGGGATTGTTAAGGTGACTTCCACCAGCACTGAGCCCCAATGGAGGCTAAAGTCAACATTGTAGATGCTTAAATCAACCTTTTAAAAACTAATCATAAATTTTAAAAAAAAAAAGTTTATCCATTCAACATTTACTGAGTACCTACTATGCGCCAGGCTTTTTTCCAAGAACTAGGAATTCAGAAGTGAACATAAGCAGAAATCTAAAGGCCTCATGGAGGTTGGGAGCAGGAGAAACAGTGAACATCCAATGGATACAATAAGCAAGATATTACGTCATATGAGTGCCATGGAGTGCTAGAGAGAGGGTGCAATATTGAAGCACTAAGGGGAGGCCTCATTTTAAAAAATAACATGACTTAAAAAGCATGAGGAATGGATATGGGGGAGGACATTTCAGGCAGAGGGAGTGGCTGGGTCAAAGGTCCTGAGGAGGGACAGAATATAGGAGTTACTAAGTCCTAGGAGGGTATAGATTTTTCACAACAAAAAGGCTAAAATTCATTTCAATGCAAAAAGACTTGATCTGATTTTTTTAAATTCTCCGCTAAAATTGTTTTCATTTTTTTTTTAATCTGAAGACTGTCTATTCTTTTAACCACCAAATATCCTGTCACTCTCCATTCCAAAATGGCAGGGCTCAACCAAGGACCCAAGGGAAACTGGAAAAAGTCATTGAGTGTGTGTTGGTCACTCAGTCGTATCTGACTCTTTGCAACCACGTGGACTGTATCCCACCAGGCTCCTCTGCCCATGGAATCCTCCAGCAAGAATACTGGAGTGGGTATTGCCATGCCCTTCTCCAAGGGATCTTCCCAACCCAGGGATCTAACTCAGGTCTTCCACATTGCAGGCAGATTCTTTACCATTTCAGTTACCTGGGAAGAAGTCATTGCTCCAGGGGCAAAAATGATACAGAAAAGGTTGGCAGGGGGGCGAGAAAGACACACTTGCCTGACCCATGACTTGGTCTCCAAATGCAGAGAAGGAGCCGTGAGGAGGCATGGGCTCAGGGCAGCTCTTCCCACATCACATGGACAGCATTCCTGCTCTCTGACCTGCCTTACTTCTCCGTTTCCTGGTTCACCATCCCTCTCCCTTATGAGAATGTGAGAACATTCGCTCTGCAAGAGCAGAAACAGTACCCGACATCCCTGGATCACCAAAAGGACTCTGGCCCGCCCGGTCTAGTCCTTAGTCCCAGGATATACAGGCTGTCCTTTCTGAGACCAGGCCAGGAGCCCTGGATANGCGAGAAAGACACACTTGCCTGACCCATGACTTGGTCTCCAAATGCAGAGAAGGAGCCGTGAGGAGGCATGTGCTCAGGGCAGCTCTTCCCACGTCACATGGACAGCATTCCTGCCCTCTGACCTGCCTCACTTCTCCGTTTCCTGGTTCACCATCCCTCTCCCTTATGAGCATGTGAGAACATTCGCTCTGCAAGAGCAGAAACGCTACCCGACATCCCTGGATCACCAAAAGGACTCTGGCCCACCCGGTCTAGTCCTTAGTCCCAGGATATACAGGCTGTCCTTTCTGAGACCAGGCCAGGAGCCCTGGATACAGAAGCAGGCTTCTGTGCAAAGAAAAGATACCGCAAGCTCAACCTTTCTCAGAAAAAGTACTGCAATTTCTACACAGAAGAAAAGTTTACTCTGCAAAGAACAAGCTCCTGTTTCCTGGTGCACACCTTTCCAGTCAGCTCAGACCTGGGTCCGTGTTGAGGCAGAGAAAGCACCTTCCCCCACCCCACCACTGCCCGCAAGAGTCAGGACCTGGAGAAACCTTCATCTGAGAAGAGAGCCATCTTTCTCGCTCAGATAGATAGTGGTTGAGATGGAGGTACAGTATCAGCAGGAGGCATTAAGCAACTCAGAACTATAATTATTTACATGATGAAAAGGTTGTGCTGTGCAGAGACATGGTGTGATGAAACTATTCCCATCGCATTAATAATAATAATAAAAAGGGCTTCACCTCCCATGACAAGAAGCTGCAAATCTAAATAATTTTATCTTCTCCTCTGATTATTTCCCAGGATACGAGAGTAGCTCTCGGGCAGAGAGAAATTATTCACTGGGAACATTAAAATACTCCCTTTCAGAAATGACTTCAAGATAATATTTGCTATGTGACTTTGGTAATTTTAAGCACACACATACTAAGTTTCTTTCACTAAAATGCTCAATTTCGTTGATGGAGCAGTTTAAACTTTTTATAGCAATTTCATCCACTGTAACAGATACGAAAAGATATATGTCTCAGCTGCGTCTGAAGCATCAGGAATATCCATACAGTGAAGTAGTGTATTTTAAAATTTGTTCATATAAAATGCCGTAAAAATCAAAGCACCACATCTCAGTGAACCAGGCAGGGAAATATTTTAATGATTCTTGTACAGCATAATAAATATTAACTCATTAAGTTTCCAAACACCTAAGCAGTGGAGGTTTATGCCTCCCCTGTGAGGAGAAGGCTGTTTTCTGGTTTAAATGAACACACTGTTGCCATTGTATTTCAGAACTTTGTCTTCTGTGCAAGTTCACAAAGTTAACTCAGTCAGCATGTTCGGGCACTACACACACTCACAAATACTAAAATAGAAGCCAGAAGGCCATCAAAATTAATTAGATCATTCTATTTTAGAGCCTCAAAGGACTCGAGAAAGCAAATGGTTCAACCCTTTCATTTTCCAATTGAGAGCAGAATTGCGCGATAATTTGCCCAAGGCATGACTAGACCTAAATTTCTCACTTAACACAGGCAATGCTCTTTAATTTACAGGAGGCTGTATCTGGTTGGTAGACTAAATATTATTGAGGGGCAGAGGGGTGTGGAACATGGAAAATCAATTCATGGTGTTGCTTTAGCAACCATGGAATTCTCTCTATGGCTTAACATAGTGCCATCTGGAGAGTCAGTGCTTGGTAAATGATAGCTAAGTGGATGGAGTTCTTGGAAAAAGTCTATTTCCTCCAAAATGTACTTCCTTCTGGCCATGGGAGAAACCTGGCAAACTTCCCTTTAATGTGCTTGCCAAGGAGCAGCCTAGCAAACAGCTTTCCTCACTGAAGACAATAGAGCATGACTCTCCTGGGCAGCACTTGACGCCTTGCCCTATGCTGAATTCACTATTTTCTTCTGTTTCTAAAGGGGTTTCAAGTGGATGCAAACTCAGTCGGCAAGAGGTTCTGACTTGATGACAGTAGTATCAGTCTTCATGAGAAAGTTCTGATAAATAAAGCCCAATTCCAAATAGTGTGCCATTTTTCAATTCAGGTGTACTGATGTGCTCAGTTCTAGAATAACCCTGGTAGCCTCACAATTCCCTCAACATAAAATCAAGAGAGGTTCTGCTTCCTGGACCTCCACCAGATTCCCTTCCTAGGTAATTTATATATTTTGTAAATTAAGCTTCTGCCCATTCATACGTGACGTGGTTGGTTATCTGTTTTCTCTTTGTTTAAATCGCCACTGCTTCATAAAAATGCCAAACACTTATCATCAGTGCCATTGTTCTTTGATATTGGACCATTTCCTGAATTTACTGTTACCTGCTTCATATGTATGGCTCCTTCTGGCAGCGAAATTATAAATTGCTTACTGTCAAGAGGCACATTTACAATGTCAGAGGGAGTAGTCAATGAACTCATATTATTTTACCTCCAGGTTAATTGTTTGAAGCTACTGGAAAGAAAGAACTATGTAAAAAGTGCTCTCCAGTCAGGCAGTTTAATTAGAAATCTACTCCTTCCAGAATTGTTTGTGTGTGTTTAGGAAAGAAGTAATAATGGAAAGAAGTCCGAAGTAAGTTTCGCTTAGCATTTCATTATTGAGGGAATTTCTTTCTTTTTTACAAGGTTGCTAGTTTGATAGATGAAGAAAGCACCAAACACAGAATATTTGCATTTCAACACAACAGTTAACAGACTCACTAATCTATATATCTTTGTGTTGTTGCTTAGTCCCTAAGTCATGTCTGACTTTTTGCAACCCCATGGATTGTAGCCCACCAGGCTCCTCTGTCCTTGGGATTTCCCAGGCAAGAATACTGGACAGGGTTGCCATTTCTTTCTCCAGTGGGTCTTCCTGAACCAGGGATCGAAACCACATCTCCTGCATTGACAGGCAGATTCTTTACGACTGAGACACCAGGGAAGCCCATATCTTTGTGTATATGATGGTAAAATTTGGGTTGGGAAATAACAAGAGTATGTGTATTTAAGTGAGTTCACTCGTCCATTATTTTATTTAACAAACATTGGCTAAGTATCTAGTATGATTAAGTGCAGATTATGGTCACCCTTCCTTCGGTATCCACAGGGAAATATTTCCAAGACCTCCGTGGACACCAACATCTGTGGATACTCAAGTCCCTTATATAAAATGGCATAGTATTTGCACATAACCTACCATAGATTATTTATAATACCTAATACAATGTAAATGCTATGTAAATAGTTTCCAGTATGCAGAAATTCAAATTTTGCTTCATGGAACTTTCTGGAATTTTTTAAAATATATTTTTGATCCTCAGTTGGTTGAATATGCAGATGCAGAACTCATGAAGGAGCACCTGGGCCAAATCTTTAAAATAAGTAAGTTTTGAGAAAAAGAAGTGTGGGTTGCAGTATGAATAGGGAGAGGCTTCCCCTGTAGCTCAGTGGTC
>SJYA01002375.1:227878-275639 GCA_006410615.1 Neotragus moschatus | reverse complement strand
CAGCCCACCAGGCTCCCCGGTCCCTGGGATTCTCCAGGCAAGAATACTGGAGTGGGCTGCCATTTCCTTCTCCAATGCATGAAAGTGAAAAGTGAAAGGGAAGTCGCTCAGTCGTGTCCGACTCTTAGCGATCCCATGGACTGCAGCCTACCAGGCTCCTCCATCCATGGCATTTCCCAGGCAAGAGTACATGAGTATAAATGGAAATTTTAGTAGCACTTAAACTTTATATAACCTATATTGAGTCTGAAAACTTGGACTCCATTCATAGAAATACGTAATATATTTTTAATAATACATTTTCCAGATTGATGTTGGCCACAAAATCCTCAGAGTGCCATAAAAATATTTCAGCGGCATCACAGTACATGAGGAGGAAAGGCATGAGTAGGTGCGCCTCCCCACCTGTTCAGAAAACTCCTTTCCATTAGAAAAGATCTCCCTCTATGTTTTACACAAAGGGGGATTTTGGTAAAACTTCCTCCAACGAAGGAGTTCCACTTCCAAAGAGTTCCACTTCCAAAACCACTGACTGATCCTAGGGTGTAATCAGCCCATAGCAAATTCTGCACAAATCAAACCACACCTTAGATGTTTGTGTTCCGTTTCAGGCATCTCATATTAAGGTAGCCACTGAAACACCCAAAAGTTTGCAGGTAGAATGTAACCAGGATAGGAAGATGCAGCCGTCTTTCTCAACTTTCTGTTTCTCTCTAAAGAGACCATTCCAGAAAACAAAACTTAGGAAATAACACACCAACCCAAGCTGGTGTGAGGTTTACAAAAAATAGAAACAAAATAAATTATGTATTTCTATTTTTCAACTAAGAATATTTTTGAGCATTAACAATGCGACAAGTGATGTGTAGGTGTTGGAGATAGGGAAAACAGATATGCAAACCAGCCAGTACAGGTACGGACGATGTATGTGCATATAAGATTTTGGTGTAGATGTCATGTAGTTAAAATATGCATAAAGATTATACATGGCATCATTTGTAGGTTAAAGAGAACCAATCAACAGCGGCACTGACCGGTTAGAAAAGCATAAACAACTAGTGCGGCTATTGCCCACAGTGATAAGTACCAGCTGAAAATCAGCCCTGATTAGTCAGAATACTTTTTTCAATTTACCCTAAAAATTAATTATCCTCTTTAACTCCTCAGTGACTTTAAGGGGATACATCAGAAAGTAGGAAGAGGTGAGAGGTCATAACTGAACACTGAGTTCATGCCAGTTTTTCTGCTTACAGGCATCATACAATTTCTCTCCTGCTAGTTGAACTGTAAAGTGTTTTCCATGGGGGCTTTTGGGCTACATTTGGAAATGGGTGGACTTTGACAAACTGCTTTGGTCAACAAGGTAAGAACAGGCCTATTCAGTAGCATTGCTTTTCAAGCTCTTTCTGTGAGATAAGTTACACTGTGGGCCTTGGTGGTGGAAAATCATTAATGTTATTACTTTGATTATAAGGCATGTTGGAATAAATGACTTACAGACCAGAAGAACAGTCCATTTCAAAATCAAAATAATCCAAAGGGGCTAATTAGTGCTCTGCCATCACATATGGGCTGCACTGATAGAATATGATTAGTAGCATCATGCTGGGGGCAAAAATAAGACATCGCCCCTACAGGGAAGTACCTGAAAAAGCTGGGAAGACAAAGAACCAATCCTTTATGCAGCTGAGAATAAACGATACTCATAAAGCTTCCACTGCCCGAAAGCAGCAGGGGCGACTTCATCTCCATTAAGAGAATGGGAAGGAAATTGAATATTATAACAAGAAAATGGTCTCCTGCTTGTGCACAATGATTTGTATGAAGTCAGAATGTCTGCTGACAAAGTGCCTGATACTGGTATTGAGACAGTCAGAGACAATGTACGTCATTCTTTTCCCTAGTTATGGGATGCAAGTGCTTGTCCATCTCTGTAACAGAATGTAGGCTGAGGACTTCCCTGGTGGTAGAGTGGATAAAAATCTGCCTGCCGGTGCAGGGGACATAAGTTTGATCCCTGGTCCGGGAAGATTCCCCATGCCACAGAGCAACTAAACCCATGTGCCACAACTACTGAGCTCATGTGCTGCCACTCCTGAAGCCCGGGCACCTAGAGACCATGCTCTGCAGCAAGAGAAGCCCCCACGATGAGAAGCCCATGCACAGCTCGAGAGCGGCCTCTGCCAGCGCAACCAAAAATAAATTAATTTTTTAAAAAAGAATACAAGCTGAAGTTTCACCATCAGTTTAGAAGTCTGTGAGCTTCAGCCAGCTGGAGTTGGAAAGGAAGCAGTTTGATGATCTGTGATAGCTATGTATAAGGAACATAAACATGTAAAGGGGAAACAAAAATGGCTTGTGTTTTACTTTGTTATCAATAATTCTCCTGTAGGCCTTTCCAAGGCTATGGCCAAAAAAGGACGGAAAGAACTATGAGTCTTTAGCTTGTACAATGTTAGCGTTTTCTACATGGGGTTTCCAGGAGGGCAGGACATTTTACTTAAAAGACACTTCATGTCAGTGCTTATGAAAGCTTGACAAATCACATCTCATTTATCTGTCAAAATTAAAGGTACAAGCACCCAGCTTGCTTCATATTTTGATGGGAAGACTTCAATGAAGAAGCGAAAATTAAAAGATTTGGAGAAAAAGTATGCAGTAAATCATAAAATACCATATGTCCTTTGAAACTGTGAAATAATTTCAAATATATTCCTTAGCTATAAAAACTCTAGGGCAAAAAAAAAAAAACAAAACACTACTTTTTCCATATTCCTGGAAAGTTCACTAGGGAGAATACCTAAATACCTTTTGGCAGTGTTACAAAGCACTCAGAGAGTAATCTCAAAAGAAGGTATTTAAAATGGGCCACCCTCCCCAAAGTTCTTCCAATCTGTGATTGTTTACAGTATGTCTTTCTATATTTTAAGGCCTTATTCCTAAAAGACTGTAGTATATGAGTATGTTTCGTATTTCACTGGCTTCACAACTGGAAAATACAATTTTCTCAAAAAGGAATGGCCCAATTTTGTCAGCTAATATTTTGTTATTATTTCACAGCTCCAGCATCATCTGCAAAATAAAACCCCAACCCCTCAGTCGGGTCCCCAGGGCCTGCTGAACTCTACGTGTGGTCTCCTTGTCCAGCTTCGTGTCACTCCACTCTCTGCCCTCAGTTTCCTAACCAGCCCCTCAACCCACTGCATTCACCCGACATGCCAGTTCTCTGCCTGGAACACTTTCCCTCTCTATTTGTCTACCTGGAGAAGGTTTATTTCAGCCTCTGTTCTAGAGTCTTCCCTGACTTCTCCCTGTCCTCACCGACCTTCCAGGCAGAACCAAGCCTCTGTTACATCACAGACCACAGTACAGAAGCCATAGCTGATTTTCCACAGGACTCTCAGCTCCTAGAGGACAGACGCTGCNACATGCCAGTTCTCTGCCTGGAACACTTTCCCTCTCTATTTGTCTACCTGGAGAAGGTTTATTTCAGCCTCCGTTCTAGAGTCTTCCCTGACTTCTCCCTGTCCTCACCGACCTTCCAGGCAGATCCAAGCCTCTGTTACATCACAGACCACAGTACAGAAGCCATAGCTGATTTCCCACAGGACTCTCAGCTCCTAGAGGACAGACGCTGTCCCTTGTTCACCCACCACAAAGCCTGATGAGGCAGACAATCGAGAGATGAAGGAAGGAATGAATAAAATGTCCTGTTGAGACGGGCATAGAGATTTCCAGTCAAAACAGCCTTGGAGTCTATCCTCTGAGGAATCTCCTCAGTCTAAGCATATAGCAATGAGGTCTTTGCCGGTAGTCCAGTGGTTAAGATTCCCCACTTCCATCGCACAGAGTGCAGGTTCAATCCCCATTCGGGGAACTAAGATCCCACATCCTGCATGGTGTGGCGAAAAAAAAAACTTTTTTAAATAAATATACACACAGAAATGAGGGAGAAAAAACTTTTAAGACAGCCAAACTCAGAAATAAACTAAAGTTCTCAGTAATCAAAAATGGAACAGGCAAATCAAAGTGGTAAGTGGGGTCAAAACCCTGGGCTTGCAAGTTCCTCTTCTAGAAAATGTAATTAGTATAAGAAACATCATACCTGTGGGGTAACCAAGTCTTATCCCATCTGTAATAGGGAGCAAAGTCAGGCCTGGTGGGAAGCTGACTCTGCAGAGTCAGACGGTCTATGTTTAATCCAGGCTCTTCCACCTGCTAGCTGTGTGATTCTGGACAAGTTATCTAACCTACCTGTGCCTCACAAGACAAAAGAGTAAAAATCACAAGAGATCAAATTCCATCTGTCCAAATTCTAAAAGAGCAAGTTGCATACTTTCCCATAAAATAATTATAAATCAGGAAAGTATGTAATGCTTACTCTCAAAAGATTATTTATATTTCTTTAAAAAAATTATTATTCCAAATGACTAGATTTTTAGCAGCCAAATTTTAGAGAATATTAATTCCCTAACCCACTTAATTATGTGCCATATGATTTGGATATGAACTTGAACAAACTCCAGGAGATAGTAGACGATAGGGAAGCCTGGTGTGCTGCAGTCCATGGAGTTGTANAGAACCCACTGCCAGTATTAATGATGCTGAACTGCATAGCATTCATGCTTCTCTTTTTCTGCCTTCCGTCATCTTCCCAGAATCAAGGGATTTCACAAGAACCTCCCTTTACTGTAAAACTGCTGCTGTAAACTACAATGTGTTACTTATTAAGAGAACAGTGATAACCTTGCTAGACGATTTAAAGTGTCCACACAGTTTGTTTAAAGAGCAAGAAAAAAACAGACGGCTTAGAAAACCACACCACAAAGAAGACAGTGCATGTTTTTGAAGGTGATAAACAAGAGTTAGTAACTGAAAGGATTATAAGATGATCGTTTTAAAAGTTCTCAGACTTCTTATATCACAAAATTAAGGGTAGTGACATTTGCAAAGAAAAAAAAATCCATTGATCTGTCTATTTACTGGTTATGTGAAAGGCCGTATCGTATGGAGTCAAGAANGTGCATGTTTTTGAAGGTGATAAACAAGAGTTAGTAACTGAAAGGATTATAAGATGATCGTTTTAAAAGTTCTCAGACTTCTTATATCACAAAATTAAGGGTAGTGACATTTGCAAAGAAAAAAAAATCCATTGATCTGTCCATTTACTGGTTATGTGAAAGGCCGTTATCGTATGGAGTCAAGAAGTACAATAAAAGCAGCCGCTTAACCCCCTAAAATGTGTTAGTGTTGAGTTAGTATGAAGATGCTAAAGTAACGCACTTCTATTCCTACAAGTCTAAATACCAACACTTAACCCAGATAATCTGGCTTTCCTGCCTTGACCTAGACCAAGGCCTCTGGACATTATTGACGTTTTTGGATCTGATAATTGGAGGAGAGGTGGGAGGCTGTCCTGGGAATTGTAGTATGTCAGCAGCACCCTTGCTCTTCCCATGGGATGGGAGTAGTAGCCACCTATAATCCCTATGACTCTGGACACTGCCAGCAGCCCCTACTGGTAAATCTGCCCCTGGTGGAGAACCTGTTGGAAACCAACCCCTAGATGGAGGCCTAGACCCATACGTTCTTCTCTCATTTACCTTCAAAATAGGAAGATCTGAATCCATCATTAACTTTTACAGCTAGAAATTAAAAGACAGCAAAATTGTGAGCTGGCAACAGCCAAGATTTGCCTGGTTTTCTCTACAGACAGGTAAAGGACACCGAATAAATTCTAGCCTGTGAACTTAGCCTTCTTTTATGTGATTGTTGCTGACCTGCTTTCTTCCTTTGCTACAAAACATGAGAATTATAAACAGGGAGTTGAACGAATTTGTGTGGGGTGTTTTTGAAATGTATACTGATGTCCAGGAATGGTCCAATCATAAGAATTACTCATGTTCTGTTTAGCTCAGTTGTAAGGAATCTGCCTGCAATACAAGAGACCCAAGGTTCAATTCCCAGGACAGGAAGATCCCCTGGAGAAGGAAATGGTAACCCACTCCAATCTTCTTGCCTGGAGAATCTCATGGACAGAAGAGCCTGGCAGGCTGGTCCATGGTGTTGCAAGAGTCGGACACGACTTGGCGACTAAACCACCAGCAGGTATTTTTAACCCATCATATTCTGTTAAGGGAGGGTGGGGGTGTCCCAGGTGAGCAACATGCAAATCTCACTCATGCCCGGCATTACACTAAGAACTAAGCTTCTCCAACATGGAACTCTGCTCAATGTTATGTGGCAGCCTGGGTGGGAGGGGAGTCTGGGGAGAATGGATACACGTGTTATGTGGCACATGGGTGGGAGGGGAGTCTGGGGAGAATGGATACATGTGTCTATATGGCTGAGTTCCTTTGCTGTCACCTGAAACTATCACAACATTGCTCATTGGTTTAACCCAATACAAAATTAAAAGTTNTTACTACACTGGCACTTGCTAGTTCCCAAGGGACTAGAAACAGCTATCATATGGTTTGGTTCCCTTAAAAAGTCACCTGGAAGTAATAGATTACGATTTGATCCCTAAGTGGAAGAAATCAAGCAGCAGCCTCATTTTACAGGGCATCCCATGCAAACACTAGACCCTGTGTGATCACTCAAGCACTGTCCTGTTTTTTCCCTCATACACATATCAAAATACCTGATAGAAGTAGCAAACCTCTGGCTCAGACCAACAGAAAACTAAAGAGAGCCCTTCGATCACCACCTTGCTCAACTCAAATTGGGATTGTTTTAGATAATTCCCTAGGCTCTTCCCAGCAAGATCCAGTCAACTCGGGTTTCTGTCATTACCATGGTAAACTCACTTTAAGCCTTCATGAACATGTGCCAAAGACACAAAAGCCATAACGCATCACAAAATCCCTCGTAAAGTGATTTTATGAGGGATTTGCCGCACACCGCAGCACTCACAGTGCGTGTATTTCAGAAGAAGCATCCAGGAGACCCTGTGAGCAGGGGACCACACTCAGACTCAGGCTGGTGTTTCTCTGTGTATTTGCTGGTGGGAAGTGTGAGGAATCTTTTTATCCAAACTGAACACAGGCTCCCAAAAGGCAAAATGGAGTTCTGGAAGCTTCAGAATCGACCTTTCACCGTGACTTTGTGATACACGGATAATCATGTTTTCTCACCAAAATCTGAGCAATTGCTATATTTGAATCTGTAAATTGTTGATCACAAGATGTATTAGCCACTTGGGAATTAAGGACAACTGAGGACAATGTAGTCTTTGGCTCCAACTTTCAAGCATGTCCCTGATTTTACGTCTCTTCCACTAGAGGGTGCTTGGACTCTGTGTGCTGAAACCTCACAGCTAAAGGACAGCCTCCCCCTGGTGGGTTAATTTTTCAAACTTAATAGAGCTTCAGAGGATTCACTTATCTCTTCCTTTTGTTTCCCAGGCTAGAATCTCAAAGTACTTGTTTCTGTGACCCTCTCAGTCTGTATGAGGGGTGACTTCTGGTCTTTTCCTGCTTTGCCCAGGACATTGCCTGGCTGTTTTGAAAGGGCTGCTGGACCCCCCACCGAACCTCCTCCCCCTAACCCTATTGCCTACACTTCCTACCACAAGGGTGGGGCCTTGCTGACCCGTCACTTCTGCACAGCAGGTCCCCTATGGAGAGTGTAGCAGCTTTCTCTCTCTCTTTTTTAAGCTCTATCAGGCCCCCACCCACACTTCCCTTCATTATGCAATACCGCCATTCCTAGAAAGCTTGTGGAGAAAAGAATTCCTAAAAATCCAACTCTGGGTCCCCTCTGATTTCCATCACGANGCACAGCAGGTCCCCTATGGAGAGTGTAGCAGCTTTCTCTCTCTCTTTTTTAAGCTCTATCAGGCCCCCACCCACACTTCCCTTCATTATGCAATACCGCCATTCCTAGAAAGCTTGTGGAGAAAAGAATTCCTAAAAATCCAACTCTGGGTCCCCTCTGATTTCCATCACGAGTTCAGGGATGCCTTCCCTTAGCTCCTTAAGTTGTAAGCCAGCTCACGCATCGACCCCTTCACTCACACTCACCCCAACTCCGTGCCAAGCAGTTAAGGATCTTGAAAATAGGTACATTCTCCAGGAAACCAATTAGTTAAAGGAAAGGAGCAAACTGATCCTTCCCTTAAAAAGTTCATTGAGTCTGTGACTTTGGAATGCCCGATGTAGAATATTCTCTCCGTGTGGTTCACAGCCAGTCACTCACAAATCCACTAGGTAGGTTTCGTGGAACCTCACTGTGTGCCCAGGGGGTATGCCCCTCTGCTGAATATAATCTCCTACAAGAGGCCCACCCTGGCCACCCAGGGGGTACTGCACCCTCTCTGACTTTCTCCTCCCATGTCCTGCTACATGTTTCTTCAAGTTTATCCCTGATTAATATCAACTGTGTATTAGTTTGTCTTTTTCCTCCTCCAGAATGGAGGCTTCAGACGTTTATGGTTTTCTCTGGAATCTCTGCCTCCCTTTCCCCACAAGCACTAAAACAGTTCAATTCAGTTCACTCACTCAGTCATATCCAACTCTTTGCAACCCTACGGACTGCAGTACGCCAGGCCTCCCTGTCCATCACCCAACTCCCAGATTTTACTCAAATTCATGTCCACGGAGTCGGTGATGCCATCCAACCATCTCATCTCCTGTCGTCCCCTTCTCCTAGTGCTCAGAACATAATATGGACTCAATAAATGGCTACTGGATGAATGTAGCCATCAGTGACAACATACAACGTCTCCCACTGCCTCCTGTCCCAGTCGCCCGCATCACTCAGGACTCCAGCCGTCCTACTGCCTCCTGCTCCTATTCTTGCCCCACCCACTTCTCTGCAGACACCACAGCCAGGATGTTCTTTCAAAAATAGAAATCAAATGCTATCACTCCCTTCCTCTGCCCCTCAAATGGTAAGGAATCAAATCCAAACTCCACCCACGGCCTGCACCCAGGGCCCTGCCTGCCTCTCCAGTCTCATCACAGACCACCCCAGCCTTCTTTCTGTGCCCTTTCTTTATGCCAAGCTCTTTCCCGAGGGCCTGCTATGGAGGCTCTTTCTCCCCTGCCCGCACCTTGTATGGCTGGCTGCTTTACCTCATTAAAGTCTCAGTCTCAGAGCATTTTATACCAACAAGGGCCCTGCCACATGTTATTGTCCTCGTGGCACTGATCACCACCTGAAATTATATATTTGTTTAGACATTGATAGTCTGTCTACCCCCGTTCTTCCACCCCTCCCCACCCCACACAGACACAGGCCCTAGAACAAAAGAACAAACGTCTGAAAGCTTGTCACCACTCTGCCAGCTGCTTGAAGGAATAACCTGACACTCAGTAGGTGCTTGTTAAGCATGTGTTGCATGGATGGCTGGATGACCGGATAAATGGACAGATGAATCTATAGAATGCTTCGTGAGAAAGCATTGTGAGAAAAGGGACAGACTCTGCTATCACTGTGTTAGTCTAAGTCAGAGCATGGCAATATAATGTTGGGTCTTTGCTTGTGTACGAGATGGAAACTCATCTCAAAATATAACTTTGAGTCCTTAAAGGTCCCTTCCTCAAAGAGACCTTTTCCTGACATACATATCTAAATTCTCCTTTTATTTTCCTGCATATCGTTCTATCCTTTTTTCTCATTTTAATCACACTTGGCAAGTATACACTGCTTTGTGGTATCGTTTGTATAACTTTGTCTCCTTGAGTAGGACAGAGCTAAGAGAGGGTGTTGTGTCTTTTTGCTCAATACTATCTCCCTGGGGCTTAGTTCTAGGCCATGCACACGAAAGACATAGCAACTTAGCCAGTCATCGTTAGATGACCCAGTATTCACAGCACAGACGCGAAAGAACTTCCAAACAAGCGAGCAAGAAAGAGGTATTTATGTGCCTCCTGTGTATGGATTTGAAAACTGGAAACACATTTTTAATTTTTTAAAAATCAGACGTTTTAAATTTCAGAAGAATAATAGGCACCTAATCCCAAAGTTCAGTCATCGTGAATGTAAAGACCTGAGTCCTGATCTTGGTTCTGACATGGACTTTCCTGTGATCTGAGTCAGTTATTCAACTACACTCAGTCTCTGTTTAACCATCACCTTTCCAGCTATACTGTGAGGGTTAATGAGCTCCTATGTGCACGGTACATGGGAGAGACTCCACTCCAAAGTCCTGAAGAAAAGCAGAAGGGTGGTCTCCCAAATCTAAATTTCTGGACTTTATTCAGCTTTACGGGCTTCCCAGGTGGCACTAGCGCTAAAGAACTCGCCTGCCAATGCAGAAGACTAAGAGACACGGGTTCGCGCCCTGTGATGGGAAGATCTCCTGGAGTCAGGCATGGCAACCCACTCCAGGATTCTGGCCTGGAGAATCCATGGACACAGGAGCCTGGCGGGCTACAGTCCATAGAGTCAGACACAACTGAAGTGATTTAGTACGCAAGCATACATTTGGCTTTATGATGGTTACAATATATACTTTCAGTTACTGGAACACTCTCTCTCCCCTTGCTCTCCATATCCGTGAAGTTATGGGTCCCCTGTGGCTCTCACTGTGAGCTCTGCCCCCAACCCTCTCTTTTCCCACTTCCCCATCCTCCCACCCAACAATGTGATGAAGCCAGCTCCAGGCTGTGATGGGTGCGAGGAAAGAACGTCACCATGACACGCCTCTGCTCTTCGACTATGAGCCTCACGTGGATGAACATGCAAATTTTCATCTGATGGCCTCAGTCTCTGCCATTTACAACTACTTGCTGAACAGTCTGCAGCTAGACTCCGTGATGACATTGACAACTCAATGCATTAGAAATTAAGCAGGTGATTCTTTCCTCAGCTGCCCTCTAATTAGCCATAGTACCACCATTTCCTCAGGCATCCAAGCTCAGAAACTCGGCCAAGGTCAGCACTATTTCTTCACACACAAACTTTTTTTCAAGAATTTCACACGATGTTACAGAAAAGGGGGAGGGGAAGGAATATCTAAGTCATCATTAGGAGACAATATCATTGTCCAGCAGCCACTTATTTTACAAGACATCAATTAAGAGTTCTGCTTATTTAATTCAGAAAGGGAAAATATCAGATCAATTCTGACCTCTACAGATCAGGAAATTCAACCAAAAGAGCAGAAAGAGAAGTTTCAGCTAAGAAGACCTGTCAAAGCAATACTCCAGCAGGACATGAAGCTCATCCCCATGAGGGGCTACAGACAAAATATACAAACAGATTAAGAAGTTACCTACTAAATGCTTGTCATAGTTCCCATGTAATGGGTAGTCAATAGATTGTGCTGAAATAACAAATAAATGAATGAATGGTGGATGAAAAAGATTCTGATAAGGAGCTAACTATTTAGAGTGACTCTCAATCTTTTTAAAAAATATAACTGAGGATTGCCATTCTGTTACATATACTTTCTTTTTAGTCTTTGTCAGTGATAGAAAACAATGCTGGGCAGACCAGTGATGTGACCTAAAACAGCGTTTCTTCTCATTTATGTATTATTGCCTAGATTTCAAGCTAGTATACATTTTATCAAGTCTATATATTAGAAAAAAAAAATCTCTTTTGAAATCCATATTTTAAAAATATTAGCTCTCCTCTAGAAACTTAGTTGTAACACTAATGTTCTGATGTTGTTTCACATAATTGCTTATATGCCGCAAGCCGGCTAAGTTTTATTTCTTTGAATTTCATTGAAACCCAACGGACAGCTTCTCTGTTATGGTATAAAAATACAGAACATTAATGAGTAAAGTATAGGATACTCACACTGCCTTTAGACTTTCTGGATCCTACAATTGGAGGTAGTGAAGAGGTTTTCTGACTGTGAAAACAAATTACNCGCAAGCCGGCTAAGTTTTATTTCTTTGAATTTCATTGAAACCCAACGGACAGCTTCTCTGTTATGGTATAAAAATACAGAACATTAATGAGTAAAGTATAGGATACTCACACTGCCTTTAGACTTTCTGGATCCTACAATTGGAGGTAGTGAAGAGGTTTTCTGACTGTGAAAACAAATTACAATTTAGAAATCTGAATATTATTCACAAGTAATATACAAAGCAAGATAATGAACATTTCTGTCATCACGACCTGGAACTCAACTATTTATAGACATCAGTATTCCACAAAAAGTACCACTGACTTCCCCAATTTCACAAAGACCACCAAAACATTTCCAAATTCCATTCCAAAAGATGATTTGTTTAGACTGGAGTATAATTGCTTTACAATGTTGTGTTAGTTTCCGCTGTCCAAAAGATTCTTAATGTTTTCTTGTATAGCATTTTAGTTGATGCTTACAAATAAATTTAGTGCCACCTTTAACTTTTTCATACCACTTAAAATAAAATCCCTAAATTTTTTATTTGTATTTCAAAAAAAAAAAAAAGGCATCTCCGAAGCTGAGTGAGGATTTTGCCAGATTGTGTTTAAAACTAAAAATGATAAAGTTGTTTTTTTTAATCATGTCTATCATATCTGGTAGAAGCACAGAATGGTAAAACACTGGCCTTTGTATTCAGGGAGTTTCTAAACCAGTCATTCTCACCAAAATATTTAAAAACTGCTCTTTGGCTCTAAGTATTTCCCAGACGTCTCTTTACAGGAAAAGATCCAGGTCGAAACCCAGCTGAACCTCTCTGAACATAAGAAGCCACGGAGGTAAAGGCAAACTTCGCTGACCTGCCTGAGAAAGGCCCCGGTGAGCAAGNCAAAAAAAAAAAAAAGGCATCTCCGAAGCTGAGTGAGGATTTTGCCAGATTGTGTTTAAAACTAAAAATGATAAAGTTGTTTTTTTTAATCATGTCTATCATATCTGGTAGAAGCACAGAATGGTAAAACACTGGCCTTTGTATTCAGGGAGTTTCTAAACCAGTCATTCTCACCAAAATATTTAAAAACTGCTCTTTGGCTCTAAGTATTTCCCAGACGTCTCTTTACAGGAAAAGATCCAGGTCGAAACCCAGCTGAACCTCTCTGAACATAAGAAGCCACGGAGGTAAAGGCAAACTTCGCTGACCTGCCTGAGAAAGGCCCCGGTGAGCAAGTTTTCTCACCGCCACCATGTACAAGCAGAAGTTCTCACTGCAGTGCGTACTGCAGCCCACAGCAGTCCAACCCCACGCTGCTTCTCAGAGCAACGCTGTGAAGGACTTGATTTCATGCATGGGTAAGGATGGTTGGCAATAAGGCTGGTAAATGGTTCTAAAGTGCTAGAAAGCAATGTGCTCTTTGCGATACTTCAGACACCACCCCGAAATTCCATTCCACCTATTCCATATTGGGAAACCCTTGGTTAGTCTCTCCATCAAGCTGCACGGGATGACAAATCAACGGAGAACACACTGATGACTTTCTGCTCATCTCTGTCACATGTCACCCATCCGAGGAGGAGCAACTACACAAAGGCAGTTTTCCAGCCAAGTGGACATGGAAAAGCAGCGGCGATGGACCTCAGGGCACCATGAGCAAGCCCAGGGGTCCCTGCAAGCAGGGGCCGAGGCTCTTCATGCAAACACATGCCTGGGCAGTAAGAAGGCATTCTTCACAAACGTACGACACCTCCTAGACCAAAAGGGTTCTGTGCACTGTGTACAATTATAAGGGTAACCTTTAAAATTTTGCCTGAAATAACTATACACCCAGCACTCCACTTATTTGTATAAAAGAAATATCATTTCTATATTTTACCACTATTATTTTTAAGCAGAAAATATTATTTCTTAACCACCTGTAGATATTTCTCTACGCATCAACTGAAAAATTATTCAATCAAGTTAACGTTTTTGGACTTCTAAAAGCGTATGTTGTAGAGAAGCTCACTGTCGTGTACCTTTTTCACAAAAATAAATCTTTATATTTATTATAAATTCATAAGTGAATGGCTAAAAAAATGCTATCACAGATTCCTCAATATTATATTTTTATGCAATGGTTCTCAACCTCCAATCACAGCAAAACAGTGAACAATGTGTATTGGACATCCTTTCCTTTCTAACCGATAAACAAGATTCTAAAAAACAGCATAAGATTCAATGCTATTTCAAGTGATAACTAAACTATGAGACGTGAGTGAGGATGCAAACGTACCCATAAGACTTTCTCATCGTCGACTTGTCGAAAAGTAATTCACTGTAAGGCAACTTCTTAAACTTATCTCTGCCGACAGCCACATAAAACTGCCCGTTCTCCAGCTCTGCCCCACTCTCAACCAGTTTTCCTTCTAAAGTGTAGAGTCTGCCAAAATATGAATGCCAGCAATTCAAATGTTAACAAGCACTTCAAGAACTGCTAAACTCACAGTCAATTAAAAAATCTATATCTAAATTGGCTCATTTGATACTACACTAAACACTGAATTATAAATGTCTCAAAGTCTTAAGACTCAGCTAAGTACCAACGCAGATGCAATTACGGTCTAGCTGTACAGAAACCTGACAGTCTAACATAAGGATCCCCTATTGCTGCCATTTTTAGAGCTTAGAGGGAGAGAATTAGCTTGTAGAGAATGTTGGGGGGGGGGGGTGTTGGTGCTAGGTCATGTCCGACTCTTTTGCAACCCCATGGACTGTAGCCTGCCAGGCTCCTCTGTCCATGAAATTCTCCAGGCAAGAATACTGGAGTGGGTTTCCATTTCAAGACTGTCATACTTTAAATGAAGCTTGGCTTCCACTGAAGTTTGATTCTTCTCTTTATATCCTGTGAGCACTTAGAAAATTTATTTTCTTAATGCACTGTTCGGGTTAACATCCAAGAGCAGCCCTCAGACAGAATTTTACATAGAAACACACAGAACTAGGTCAGAAAACAAGAGGAGCAAGGGCAGGAGGTAAAAGAACCCACTGTCAGTATTAATGATGCTGAACTGCATAGCGTTCATGCTTCTCTTTGTCTGCCTTCCGTCATCTTCCCAGAATCAAGGGATTTCACAAGAACCTCCCTTTACTGTAAAACTGCTGCTGTAAACTACAATGTGTTACTTATTAAGAGAACAGTGATAACCCTGCTAGACGATTTAAAGTGTCCACACAGTTTGTTTAAAGAGCGAGAAAAAAACAGACGGCTTAGAAAACCACACCACAAAGAAGACAATGCATGTTTTTGAAGGTGATAAACAAGAATTAGTAACTGAAAGGATTATAAGATGATCATTTTAAAAGTTCTCAGACTTCTTATATCACAAAATTAAGGGTAGTGACATTTGCAAAGAAAAAAAAATCCATTGATCTGTCTATTTACTGGTTATGTGAAAGGCCGTATCGTATGGAGTCAAGAAGTAAAATAAAAGCAGCCACTTAACCCCCTAAAATGTGTTAGTGTTGAGTTAGTATGAAGATGCTAAAGTAACACACTTCTATTCCTACAAGTCTAAATACCAATACTTAACCCAGATAATCTGGCTTTCCTGCCTTGACCTAGACCAAGGCCTCTGGACATTATTGACGTTTTTGGATCTGATAATTGGAGGAGAGGTGGGAGGCTGTCCTGGGAATTGTAGTATGTCAGCAGCACCCTTGCTCTTCCCATGGGATGGGAGTAGTAGCCACCTATAATCCCTATGACTCTGGACACTGCCAGCAGCCCCTACTGGTAAATCTGCCCCTGGTGGAGAACCTGTTGGAAACCAACCCCTAGATGGAGGCCTAGACCCATATGTTCTTCTCTCATTTACCTTCAAAATAGGAAGATCTGAATCCATCATTAACTTTTACAGCTAGAAATTAAAAGACAGCAAAATTGTGAGCTGGCAACAGCCAAGATTTGCCTGGTTTTCTCTACAGACAGGTAAAGGACACCGAATAAATTCTAGCCTGTGAACTTAGCCTTCTTTTATGTGATTGTTGCTGACCTGCTTTCTTCCTTTGCGACAAAACATGAGAATTATAAACAGGGAGTTGAACGAATTTGTGTGGGATGTTTTTGAAATGTATACTGATGTCCAGGAATGGTCCAATCATAAGAATTACTCATGTTCTGTTTAGCTCCGTTGTAAGGAATCTGCCTGCAATACAAGAGACCCAAGGTTCAATTCCCAGGACAGGAAGATCCCCTGGAGAAGGAAATGGTAACCCACTCCAATCTTCTTGCCTGGAGAATCTCATGGACAGAAGAGCCTGGCAGGCTGGTCCATGGTGTTGCAAGAGTCGGACACGACTTGGCGACTAAACCACCAGCAGGTATTTTTAACCCATCATATTCTGTTAAGGGAGGGTGGGGGTGTCCCAGGTGAGCAACATGCAAATCTCACTCATGCCCGGCATTACACTAAGAACTAAGCTTCTCCAACATGGAACTCTGCTCAATGTTATGTGGCAGCCTGGGTGGGAGGGGAGTCTGGGGAGAATGGATACATGTGTCTATATGGCTGAGTTCCTTTGCTGTCACCTGAAACTATCACAACATTGCTCGTTGGTTTAACCCAATACAAAATTAAAAGTTTAAAAAAAAAAGAATTAAGCCTCTCCAAGTATTCACATGTTCAGGGGACATATAACTCTATTCTCATCTCTGTGTTTGTCCTTGCCTATATTTTATTTCTATTTATCAATTTGTTCACATCAATATATGTATGAATAGGTATATCTGGGCATGCAATTGTGTTTATATATCTTTGTGTGCTTCAGAGCATTTATTGAGTGGGTTTACATCTGTGTATGTGTCAAAAGACAAAACGATACGTCTTTTTTTAAAAATCAATATATAACTATTGAGGTCTGCCTTTACTCCTGATACCAAAATAAAATCTAAAAGGATCAAAGGTTTAAACGAAAGTTAAAACTTGAAAGAGTAAAATGTGGGGTAATTTTTTATAATCTAGGAGTGAAGAGAACCTAAGCTAATCACAGAACTTAATGATCATAATGGAAGCCTGAAAATGTGACCGCATCAACATTTAACACAACTGCATGAGAAAAGCAACACAAAAAGTAACAAAAATCTCAACTGGAAAACAACCCTACAAGGGATGAATAATTATTTGCTCATTTTACAGATAGAGAAACTGAGGCACACAGAGACAAACTAGTGATCCGAAATTCAGATCTAGGGACCACTGTCTCCAGGGCCTCATGGGAATATCCTCAACAATTCTGAATCCCATCCACTTGCACAAAGATTACTCTGACATACCTGTGGACAGCCCCACTCCTCAGAGTTATCTTTTCCGTGACCATCTGCAGTACGTGATCCCACTGATTCAAGGCTTTCCTAGGAATGAGGAGTCGAGAAGCCGGGTTTATGAGGTCTCCATTTGCAATCAAGCTGAAAAAAGGCAAAGCCAGTGAGGTAAACCATTTGACACAGTTATGCCTTTAAACTACAAAAGAAGTCCCAAACCAGAAGGAAACCACCACACTAATTTTGATCCGAAACATGAAGGATTTCAACTTACAAGATAGTGCAGGGCTCCAGAAGTGGTTTTCTAAAGCGAGATGACACATTGATCCTGCTGTGGGTTACTGGTTTTACCTTTAAAAATAAAGAAATACAAATCATTGTACTTACGTTAGTATTTTTTTTCCTATGAGGAAAAACTAGAGGTTTCCAGGGAGCTGGCTGAGAACTGTGATGCTTTTGTTAAAACCTTGCTTTTTCCCCCACCCCACTTATATAAACCCTCTGTGCTTACCCTCTATCGATGGCATATAGCTTTAACAGAGATCTCAAGAAAAATTTCCTTTAAGCCCAGGGCATACTGCTCACGATCTGTACCAAAAATTGAAACTATTGAGCTATTGTGAGAATTCCAACGCCATTTTTAAAACAGTTCCTTTCTGTCAAATAAAAGTACATAAATGTATAAAATCTTGAATGAAGTGCCCTCCCCCTCCAGGCACGACAGAGTGTTTTGTCATCTCTGCCCATCCACCCACTCCCTAGAGTCACTGGGTCCCTGCCAGACACTTAACCCTCCTCCTGTTCTCCTAAGACTGACTCCATCAACTTTTCTCGGCTTCACTTCCTCCTCTGGTCACCAGCCACACTCTAAACAGCACGTTCCCTTTCCAACCCGCTTGCATCTGGATGGATCTGGTCATCTTTTTGGTCCCTTTTGTTTCCAAGGTCCAAGCTCTTGTATCGAGAACCACATGGCCCCTCAGGCACCTTCGACTAAGACAAGGCTGTGGCATTGGTAAACCCTCTCCTCCTCCCGAATCAACTATTTCTTACATTTCCCACAGTGGATTGTCCAAATCCTCACCTTTCACCCTAAATCCTAAAATCTCACTCCAGGCACACTTACTCTCAGCACATCATCTCCTTCCAAATTTTAAGAGAATAAAGCTCAACAGGCATAAAGGCTCTCAGCCTCACTTCCCTCCATGCTCACTTCATCTACATCTTTCCACTTTTTTCCTTCGCTGTCTGTTTCAGAAGGATCCTGACCCCTTTACACAGCTAAGCCGGCATGTCTTGATTTTGTCCCTTGCAGCCCGTCCCATTAAATATCTAAGGGCCTCCATCCCCACTGTCTTCAATTTCTCCCTTGACCCTGTGGCCCTTTCTCGCATCTTCATCACCCCATCCTCTCCTCAGTCTTCTACAATCTGGATTCCAGTGAAAGATGAATCCCAACTCTTTTTTTTTTTTAATTAGTTAATGTATTTATTTTTGGCTGCACTTGGGCTTCCTTGCTTCATGCACCGGCTCTCAGGTGCGTGAACTTCAGCATTTGCAGCACCCAGGCTCCACAGTTGCCGCTCATGGGCGCTAAGGCACGGGCTCAGCAGTCGTGGCACATGGACTTAGTTGCTCTGTGGCGTGTGGGATCTTTCCAGACCATGACTGAACCTGTGTCTCCTGCTTGAAAGGCAGATCCTTGACCACTGGACCACCAGGGAAGCTCTAAATCCCAACTCTTAAGCTTGACCTGCAAGGTTCCCCCATGACCAACACTGCTCACTTGCTTCCCTCTGCTGCTGCTAAGTTGCTTCAGTCATGTCCGACTCTATGCAACCCCAAAGACGGCAGCCCACCAGGCTCCCCCATCCCTGGGATTCTCCAGGCAAGAACACTGGAGTGGGTTGCCATTTCCTTCTCCAATGCATGAAAGTGAAAAGTGAAGTGAAGTCGCTCAGTCGTATCCAACTCTTAGCGACCCCATGGACTGCAGCCCACCAGGCTCCTCCATCCATGGGATTTTCCAGGCAAGAGTACTGGAGTGGGGTGCCATTGCCTTCTCCAACTTGCTTCCCTCATCTTCCACCAAATACTCCTTCCTCCACAACGCCTAGCCTAGGTGTGCTCTAGGTCAAACCAGCCGACTCCCAATCCATTGTCCAAACACACTCTGAATCCTCTTCCACACCTCTGCTTATCTTGCCCCTGCCTAAAACGCCCTCCCCTTTCTTCCAGCTTCTGGAACTGCACTCGCTCATCAATACTCAGCTTGGTTATCACCAGTCCTTCCATGTTCATCTTTCTTTACCTTCCTGTCTCAAACTGCTACAGCAACTACAGGATTGATGATCACACTTGCCTAGAGGGCTTTCTTTTCTTCCTGATTTAAAAAGGAACTGATAAATGAAAATAGCCATCATTTATTGCACTATATTTAATGACAAGCCCTGTACTAAGGAAATGCGTTCTATATCATTAAAACATCAAAACCATGCCCTGAACTAAGTACTTATTATTTAACAAACAAAGAAACTAGAGGTTAATCATTTACTTTGCCTAAAGTCACACATTCTAAGGGTCAGAGTTGTCCATACCTATGAACCTCTACTTGCTTTGCACTTTGGTAGTTATTTTAGAGATAAATTAACCCTAAATAATCTATGCGACTCTCTTCTGCTAAATTATGCCATTTCGAGACGAACAAGGGGTAAAATCCTTGACTTGCCAGTGCCTAAAACAGTGCTTGGCAACTCCTATTAGTTGCATATAAATGTTATTGAAATTTAATTTTAAAAAACTAACTTAGAATAAAAAATTTTTAATCAATCATAATAATTTTCTTTCATTTTAAACCCAGAGATTCTTGGCCCTAAGCTAACATTTAAAGTGATGTTGATTTTTTTTTTTTTAAGTTTAACAGATAATGTATGCATCTGACCAAAATTCGAGTGGTAAAATGGAGGATACAATAAAAAGGAGCAATATCCCCACCTCCGGTCCCCCAGCCACAAAGCTGCAACTAACTTAATGATGTTCATTCAAAGACAGCCTACAGCTACATATGGATATTGCTTTACGTAGACATTTTATACATGTAAGTTTTAAACACAGGGATCACTTGCTATGCCTCTTCTTCTGCACCTTGCTTTTTTTCATTTAACAACTCACCAGGGAAACTGTTCCACACTGGTAAAGGTTGCTTCATTCTTTATAAAAGCTATGTATATCCACGCTGTGAATGTCCCATAATTTATTTAATCTGTCCCTCAATGGCAGTCCTTCCAGTTGCTTCTCAACTTTTGCTCTCGCAGGGAATTCCCTGGTGGTCCAGTGGTTAAGTCTCCATGCTTCCACTGCAGGGGGCACAGGCTGGGCCCCTGGCAGGCATCCTAAATGCCACATGGGATGGCCAAAATAGGTAATAAACTTTTGCTGTTGCAAATAATGCCATGATAGATTTCCTCACAATATTTATTTGCATGAATATGTAAGTGTATCTGTCAGTCAGTTCAGTCACTCAGTCGTGTCTGACTCTTTTCGACCCCATGGCCTACAGGCCTCCTTGTCCATCACCAACTTCCGGAGCCTGCTCAAATAGATGTCCATTGCGTTAGTGATGCCATCCAACCATCCCATCCTCTGTTGCCCCTTCTCCTCCTGCCTTCAATTCTTTCCAGCATCCAGGTCTTTTCCAATGAGTCAGTTCTTCGCATCAGGTGGCCAAAGTATTGGAGTTGCAGCTTCAGCACCAGACCTTCCAATGAATATTCAGGACTAATTTCCTTTAGGATGGACTGGTTTGATCTCCTTGCAGTCCAAGGGACTCTCAAGAGTCTTCTCCAACACCACAGTTCAAGAGCATCAATTGTTCACTGTTCAGCTTTCTTTAGGTCCAGCTCTCACATCCATACATGACTACTGGAAAAACCATATCATCGACTAGACGGACATTTGTCGGCAAAGTAATGTCTCTGCTTTTGAATATGCTGTCTAGGTTTGGTCACAGCTCTTTTTCCAAGGAGCAAGCGTCTTTTAATTTCACAGCTGCAGTCACCATCCACAATGATTTTGGAACCCAAGAAAATAAAGTCTGTCACTGTTTCCATTGTTTCCCTATCTACTTGCCATGAAGTGATGGGACCAGATACCATGATCTTTCTTTTTTGAATGTTGAATTTTAAGTCAGCTTTTTCACTCTCCTCTTTCACTTTCATCAAGAGGCTGGTTAGTTCCTCTTTGCTTTCTGCCATAAGGGTGGTGTCGTCTGCGTATATGAGGTTATTGATATTTCTCCCAGCAATCTTGATTCCAGCTTGTGCTTCATCCATCCTGGCATTTCACATGATGTACTCTGCATATAAGTTAAATAAACAGGGTGACAATATACAGCCTTAATGGACTCCTTTCCCATTTGAACCAGTCTGTTGCTCCATGCCCGGTTCTAACTGTTGCCTCTTGACCGGCATACAGATTTCTCAGGAGGCAGGTAAGGTGGTCTGGTATTCCCATCTCTTTCAGAATTTTCCACAGTTTGTTGTGATCCACATAGTCAAAGGCTTTGGCGTAGTCAATGAAGCAGATGTTTTTCTGGAATTCTTGTGCTTTTTTGATGATCCAACAGATATCGACAATTTGATCTCCGGTTCCTCTGCCTTTTCTAAATCCAGCTTAAACATCTGTAAGTTTTCAGTTCATGTACTGTTGAAGATTGGATTGGAGAATTTTGAGCATTATTTTACTCGTGTGTGAGATGAGTACAACTGTGCGGAAGTTTGAACATTCCTTGGCATTGCCTTTCTTTGGGATTGGAATGAAAACAGACCTTTTCCAGTCCTGTGGCCACTGCTGAGTTTTCCAAATTTGCTGGCATATTGAGTGCAATACTTTCACAGCATCATCTTTTACGACTTGAAATAGCTCAACTGGAATTCCATTACCTCCACTAGCGTTATTCGTAGTGATGCTTCCTAAGGCCCGCTTGACTTCACATTCCAGGATGTCTGGCTCTAGGTGAGTGAGCACACCATCATGGTTATCTGGGTCATTAAAATCTTTTTTGTGTAGTTCTGTATATTCTTGCCACCTCTTCTTAATATCTTCTGCTTCTGTTAGGTCCATATCATTTCTGTCCTTTATCGAGCCCATCTTTGCATGAAATGTTCCCTTGGTATCTCTAATTTTCTTGAAGAGATCTCTAGTCTTGCCCTTTCTATTGTTTGCCTCTATTTCTTTGCATTGATCGCTGAAGGCTTTCTTATATCTCCTTGCTATTCTTTGGAACTCTGCACTCAGATGGACATAGCTTTCCTTTTCTCCTTTGTCTTTTGTTCCTCTTTTCTCAGTTATTTGTAAGGCCTCCTCAGACAACTATTTTGCCTTTTTGCATTTCTTTTTCTTGGGGATGGTTTTGATCACTACCTCCTGTACAATGTTACAAACTTCCATCCATAGTTCTTCAGGTACTCTGTCTATCAGATCTAATCCCTTGAATCTATTTGTCACTTCCACGGTATAATCATAAGGAATTTGATTTAGGTTATACCCAAATGGTCTAGTGGTGTTCCTTACTTTCTTCAACTTAAGTCTGAATCTTGCAATGAGTTTATCTGTAGAATATACTCTTGTATCTGTAGAATGCATTATTCTACAGTGTATCTGCAGAATACATTATTAGAATTGAGAAACTGCTGAAATAAAGAAGAGGCTGTTTTTTTCAGTTTAATGGAATGTACTGCAAGCTTTATTCTTGATTGATCCCAAGTCACTTGATTTATTTAGCTCATACTATAGTATAGCCTTGGAAGAAAAGCTATGACCAACCTAGAGAGCATATTAAAAAGCAGAGACATTACTTTGCCAACAAAGGCCCGTTTAGTCAAAGCTATGGTTTTTCCAGTGGTCATGTATGGATGTGAGAGTTGGACCATAAAGAAAGAAGAATGGTGAACAATTGATGCTTTTAAACTGTGGTGCTGGAGAAGACTCTTGAGAGTCCCTTGGACTGTAAGGAGATCAAATCAGTCCATCCTAAAGGAAATCAATCCTGACATTGGAAGGACTGATGCTGAAGCTCAAACTCCAATACTTTGGCCACTTGATGCAAAGAACTGACTCATTGGAAAAGACCCTGATGCTGGGAAAGATTGAAGGCAGGAGGGGAAGGGGACGACAGAGGATGAAATGATTGGATGGCATCACAGACTCGATGGACATGAATTGGAGAAAGCTCCAGGAGTTGGTGATGGACAACGAAGCCTGGCATGCTGCAGTCCATGGGGAGGCAAAAAGTCAAACATACTGAGCAACTTAGCTGAACTGATAGCATAAGAAAATATGCTATTTTCTGAAAAATATTCCAGAATTATTTAACTGCAAATGAATCTTTGCATGTGTGAAGGACAGGTCTTTCTGATTCCACATCTATGCAGTATCTTCCTCATGAAACCCTGCCCATCTCTGAATACTGCTGCCCTGGCCACTGGGCTTAAAACTTCTGCGCAACCCTGGTTCTCTATTGCCCTTCCCTGACTTTTTTGTTTTTTAAATAGCATTTACCATCGTCTAACATACATACATTTTACTTAATCTAGTTTTCAATTTATTGTCCCTACTGTTACTTCACAGTAACTCTCAATATTAACTGTTGCTGCTACTGCTAAGTCACTTCAGCTGACTGCTTCAGTGACTGTTAAGTCACTTGGCTAAGTCACACTGACTCTGTGCAACACCACAGATGGCAGCCCACCAGGCTCCCCCATCCCTGGGATTCTCCAGGTAAGAACACTGGAGAGGGTTGCCATTTCCTTCTCCAATGCATGAAAGGAAAAGCGAAAGTGAAGTCGCTCAGTCGTGTCCGACTCCCAGCGACCCCATGGACTGCAGCCTACCAGGCTCCTCCGTCCATGGGATTTTCCAGGCAAGAGTACTGGAGTGGGGTGCCATTGCCTTCTCTCAATATTAACTAGTAGGGTACTAAGCACATACTTCATACCAATTGTTATTTTTTCAAATGGTTGCTTGACCTTGATTGCTTAATACCCTGTTGGATTGTTGAATTAAAGATGAAGGTGAATACATTATAAAAACAAATAACTTTGAAAATGCCTGGTGAGTTGTCTGATACATGCTATTTTTCTTGACTGAATACTTGTCTATAGTTACTATACACAGAAATTCACAAATAGATGATTTTTTGAATAATTATATAACTTTATTCTAAATGTATATATTGTTGCTTGAATTAAACCATCTGTCTTGAATAAGCTGCTTTCCTCATTCAGTATGACAAAAATATTCCCCAAATGTTCATGATTAACCAGTGTGAATTGAAGATTAACCTTAAATATACATTTCTTTGAATCATTATATGTAATTAACTAATGTTTGTTTCCAGATATGGTAATAAAAGAATTTGAAAACACAATCCAAGTAATATATTTGAATTGAAAAAAAAGTATGTAAGACCATTGTATAAAACAAATAGGATTTTTGAGGGGAAAAAAAAGTACCACTTTTCAATAAAAATGCAATTTTTCTAATTGTCATTTTAAATAATAGCTTAAATCACAAACGAATTAAGCAAATCAACTACATATAAAAGGAACTTTCCCAGAGCTCATATCAGGAATCAAGTGTTGGTCATTTGGTGCTAATCTAGAGATACTGTAGCTTAGATATAAGAAGCGTGATAATGAATTAGGATCTATTTTTAAAATATGTACATTTTCTTATTAGCCTGTACACTTTCCCATGCCCTTTGAAAATAATGTTTGAAAGATGAAAATAACATTAAGTATCAATACACCTGGTGACGGAGGGATGGGCCCTAAAGGACAGAGTAGCGGTACTCCCACTCGGACCCCCATGGACCAGGAATGTCTCATTGATGAGCATCCTGGCCAGTGCTAGGTGTGTGGTCTGTGACTATGGAAGCAAGTCAAATGAAACGGCATCCAAGCAAAATCCACACTTTCATTTTGGACTCAGCAGAACGCATACTCCTGGTTGGCTTTACCAGTGAGTGAGGGAACCACTACCAAGCAAACGAAGGACATGCTTATAGTGCTCCTCTCATCTTGATTCGGCACAGGGTTCAACATTGTCTTACAAAAACCCAGTTTGAGAAGGAGTTTAGCCTCGTGAATCAGAGAGAGGAGTCGTTCCCTGAGTGGAAACCAGGTAGGTAGACAGATAAAGAAACAGACAGACAGACTAAATACTTCGCTAACATTTTTTTGGAAATAGTCCAAACATAAATTTGGAAATATTTCAGAGTCCAAGGTTGCAAAGTGACTTAACTTGTGTTCACTCTTTTAGAATGGAACAAGCCAGGTCTTTGAATATAAAGCACATGTACCTTCCAATATATCACCATGCTTCTGGCATCTTATTTAGGTTGTGTTTATATCATAACTGGTCATACCAAAGCAAAATAATAATAATAATAAGCAGGAAAAAAAAAGTTATGTGAATTTGATGTCTATCATTTAATTTAGTCAAATTCCATGTGACACTTGGACAGCACTGCAGCTGGGTCAAATTCAAGTTAAAACCTGCATGACCTTAAAAATATTAATTTTTATTAAAAATAAACTCAATAAAGCTAAAATTGTGGTTGTGAAAATACATACCTGGATTGATAAAAATCAAGATCTACAAACTGAGGAACTGACTAAAGGTCTGAAATTCTGAACTCCAGGACTGATTGCCAATTCAATGCCTCACACCTCATTTTCTTACTCTGTAAAAATAAGGATAATCCTGCTAAACTTGCCCAAAGGGATGCTCCATGTGCTAATTAGTGAAGTGGCAATACCACTCCCTGGGGCTGTTAGGCTGAATGCTTCAGAGACTCCACCAGCCGGAAAACCCAGCACTCACCACCTCTTGAAACCCCAGTCCAAGGAAACCAATGTGAGGCTGAGGACCTGAGGAAATGATGCTGTTAAAGGATACTCTCATGAAAATCTAAAGACCACTGATCTCTGGTTTAAAAAAAAAAAAAAAAAAAACAACTCTTGATACAATTAAAAGATTGAATTTTAAACTGCTTTTTAAAAAATATATCATGTTTTTATAACCGTCCATATAAAAACTTTCCTTTTATAACTAAATCCTGAAGACTTAGGCTTTTAGGGTCAAAAACATACTGAAATTACTCATTGGCAACATACAGCTCAACCCACAAAAAGAGCCTTCAACTCTATCTTCCTCCAGAGGCCACCACTGCCTTTAGGCCAAGTCCGTGCATCCTGGACTTGGGTATCTGAGATCATATTTGAGCTCACCCCATTTCTTCATACTCTTAACCTCATTTTTTCACACACCATACTCTGGCCCCATTTCTTCATAATCTAACCTCATTTCTCACTATCCTACCACCTACCCTTCACTCATCTGGATATAATTCTCTCCTCAGAAATTCCATATCATCTTGTCTGAATCTCTCAGACATTTTCCACAGGTATAACATTTTTCCCTTATATTATTAATATTTTCATGTACTGCATCTTTTATTTATTTTTAGTAAAGAACTTCAGCTGTAACTCAAAGATCCATTCATGGTGCTGTGGACATAGAATTCACTCAGTAAATACTTTTTTAAATTGAAGTACAGTTAATTTACAGTGCTGTATTAGTTTCAAGTGTACAGCAAGGTGATTCACACACATATATATTCTTTTTCACATTCCTTTCCTTGATAGATTATCATTAAGATACTGAGTATAGTTTCTTATGCTATACAGTAGGTCCTTGTTGTTTATCTGTTTTATATATAGTAGTGCTTGCATGTTAATCTCAAACTCCTAATTTGTTTACCCTCCTTTCCTCTTTGGTAACCATAAGTTTATTTTCTATGGATGTGAGTCTACTTTTGTTTTGTGAATATGTTCATTTGTGCAATGTTTTAGATATCACATTTTAGTGATATCATATGATATCTGTCTTTCTGTCAGACTTAATGATTATCACTTCTAATGATAATCTCCAGGTCCATCCATATTGTGGCAAATGGCATTATTTCATTCATTTTTGTGGCTGAGTAATAGTCCACTGGGTATGTGCGTGCACGTGTGTGTGTATGTGTGGGTGCGAGAGGAGGATATCTTCAGGAAAAAATTAAACAAAATAAGGACCAATTATTTTGAGCACATACCATGCCCAGAACTGCATCAAACACTGTCCCTATTTACCTTGATTTTTCACAATATCTTTGTTAGTTATTTTCAGATAAATTTATAATTGTAAAATACATCAGAATTTATTAAGTGCTTTCATTTATAGTGATGTTTGTTCCTCAAAATAATATGAAGAGGTTAGTATTATTCCAATTATATAGAAAGGAAAAGATGACCNCTAAAATTGCCTTAAAACATAATGCCTAAAAATTTTTTTTAACTTTTAAAAGTGACCCAAAAGATAATATATCCATCATTAGTAATACCTTTCTTGAAAAACTCAGGTGTAACCATATATTTAAATGTGTATATACTGCTAAATCTTTTTGTCTGCAAAAACAAATGACCACCAGTTTTCATCAAATTTTGAACCATCAAATTAACTTCCCAGCATATCACAAATTTTTAAACTATTGGCATTCTGGTTTAATTTTCTCTCGTCTGTGCTTTGTGGAATAATTTAAAAGACCAGATAATCCTAAGCATTCTGAATATATAATGTTAAACTTCTCATTTACTAACTTTATTCTAAAATAATTATTTGCAATGGGAACTCTATCTTATAGCAAAATCAAATAGGACTTGAGTCATTTTTAAGGCATTCATAAGTAAGTCAGCATGGGTTTCCCTAATGCTATGCTGAAGAGAATAATATGACCCTCATAAAGTTAAAAAATAACCAATTAACTCAAGAGCACCCTTAGGAGAAATTACGGGAACCACCACTAACAAAGCATTGAAAAAAAATTTTTTTATCATCAGACTTTTCTTTAATATTTCTTCTTAACTTACTATCCCTTGCTTACTATTTCGCCCTTGTCATTTTTGTTTGGTTTGCTTTCCCAAATGGGATTCTGGTTACCAAACCAATCCAGGCAGTGGACTGTAAAATTTCCACTAAGAATGCAGAGCAGCTGGAAGTGTATACATAACAAGGCAAGATGAAAGTCAGCAATGTTGAGCACGCAGGAGCAGTCCAGGTGGGCAGAGTACAACCTCCACCTGCATTTAAATAAGTCATTTAGTCCCCAGGATTCCCACTGAAGAATGTGCCAACTGTACAGGACCTACCTGCAGTCCTTCATCAACACTAAGAGAGCTATTAACCTACATCTTAGGATGCTAGAAAGNGCACGCAGGAGCAGTCCAGGTGGGCAGAGTACAACCTCCACCTGCATTTAAATAAGTCATTTAGTCCCCAGGATTCCCACTGAAGAATGTGCCAACTGTACAGGACCTACCTGCAGTCCTTCATCAACACTAAGAGAGCTATTAACCTACATCTTAGGATGCTAGAAAGTAATTGTGTTGTGCTTAGTCTGACTCAGTTGTGTCCAACTCTCTGCGACCCCATGGACTGTATAGACTGTTGGGCTTCTCTGTCCATGGGGATTCTCCAGGCAAGAATACTGGAGTGGTTGCCACACCCTTCTCTAGGGGATCTTCTCAACCCGAGGATTGAACCCAGGTCTCCTGCATTGTAGATGGATTCTTTACCATCTGAGCCACCAGGGAAGCCAAGAAAGTAATGAAGTGCTCAAAAAAGTGTTAATCTAGTGTTAGGTGCTCAGTCGTGTCCAACTCTTTGCCACCCTGTGAACTGTAGCCCACCAGGCTCCTCTGTATATGGGATTCTCTCTGTACATGGAGTGGGTAGCCATTCTCTTCTCCAGGTGATCTTCTTGATCCAGGGATGAACCCAGGTTCCCCCGCTACAGGCAGATTCTTTATTGTCTGAACCATGCCACAGAGAAGCCATCTTGAAAGAGTCCCCATGGGCAAAGCAGGAATAATTTAAGTAACAAAATGAAATATGTTGGTGCTGGATTTTATCCCAGAGAATAAAATAAATATCCACAAGTCCATATTGGTATAAAGAAATAACTGAATGAGTGAATGAACAAATAAATATGAGAAAAAGGACAACTCTCCCATATGCTAGAATTCCAGCAAATACATGTAGAAGGCACAATGGACATAGGAAATTACCATTAGGTAAATGGCACTCTAATAATTGTTGCAGGCAGGAACCATCCGTGGATGATAAAATTTGTGGGTAAAATCCTGAATGATAAGAAAAAGTATATTTGCATAGTTTCACAGCATCTCCCCTCAAAATATTTGGTAATCACAAAGGAAAAGCACTAACTTTACAGTGGAGAAAGCTATTAAATTCCACCTTAACCAAGAGATCAAAACTGATATCATTAATAAGAAGACATATCAGCATTATATACTCTAAGAAAAAAATATAAATTAAAAAAGGATTGATTCTCCATGATGCAATCAAGAGATTTCCCTTCCCAACTTCTTCCCAGAGCATGTACTTTAGAAAACTTGCAATTATAAGCACTTTCTGTTCTCTTTGAAAGGTATGTACAATCTTTCTGAAGATTAAGATAGGCCTTTGCCAATTTTATGACCTGATAATGTCTCTCTCAAAGACCTAGTACATAAATATCAAGAGAGATACCCTTATCTTTCACTTTCTGTTGGGGGACAGAAGCCTAATTTTAGTGGATATGTTACTTCAAGCTGCAAGCTAGTTTCTTTCATAAAGATATGAGTATTATAGCTTTTCTTCTGGATAAAATCAACAAATTAACCCAGATAGTCACCCCAAATACCAGGTGAATTGACAATGAACTGTGTGTGACCAATGGTGCCTTCAAGTCCTCACACTTTGGACCAGTTGTTATCTTGAAAACAGGTATGTTACATTTCTCCAACAGTACCTTCTGATGGGATGCACTGAGCAGGACACACGATCATTTCTTGAAATTCTTGTCAAAAAGTAAATAACCTCAATCCAATCAGAAGCAAACATCAGCCAAACCCAAACTAAAGGGACATCCTACAAAAGAGCCGTCCTTCACAGTTGTGAAAGGGTTAGTCATTTTCATGTCTGTGAAATGTATGTGGCCCACGAGGCTCTTCCGTCCATGGGATTCTCCAGGCAGAATACTGGAGTGGGTTGCCATTTCCTTAGTTGCAAAGGTCATGAAAAACTGAGGAGCAGTAACCCGTTAGTAAAAACTTAGGCAACATGATAAATTAAAACCCTGGATGGGATCCTGGACCTGAAAAAAAGACTTTGGTGCAAAACCCGCCTAAATTTGAATAAGACTTGTAAATTAGGTCATTGCATCAATTTTAATTCCCTGCTTTCAGTGATGATTCTGTGGCTATGGAAGACATTAACTAAGGAAGCCGGGCGAAGTAAAGCATACAAGAAGTTCTCTGTACTCTTTGGCAACCTTTATCTGAAATGATTTCAAAATAAAAAGCTAAACAAGTATAATCGTAAATATCCCTTACCATAACTACCCACTCCAGGATTCTTGCCTGGGAAATCCCATGGACAGAGGAGCCTGGCAAGCTACAGTCCATGGGGTTGCAGAGGAGGCGGACACACCTCAGTGACTGAACAAGAACTAAAAATCTGATACACAGGAGTCCTCCCTTGCCCAGTCTTCCCCTCCTTCGCCCTGTTTTCTCTCAACAACTGTGCACAATTCTGCACTTAAAATGTAACGTAAAAAAATACTTCCTGAGATAACCAACAACAGATGTCACTTGTAACTACAGTAAACTTAAGCATTTGTGTCACACGCTTACATCTGGTTTCTGGTTTGGTTTCAAAGAAACTTGACCCTCTATTACTTTGTTAAACCAAGAGACACAATTTGGAAAGAACAACAACAACAAAAGTCATCCTAAACTTGACACTACATTAATAATTTCTTGCACCACTAAAACAGAGAAGCAAGCCCAGTGATCTCTGAGATCAGTCTTGAGTTTTGTCCCTTGTTGGCAAAAAGTGGTGGAGGGAGGATCTTGTTTCACATACCAGGCCTACTAGCTCAGAACAATAAGAAACAATGGTTTGTTGTTAACCAGTGAACCTCACTTAATTGGGAAAATATGTGCAATCCCTTAGGGTAGAACTAGGTCAAAAGAACCTCACCTCTACATCAAAATTGCACCGTGCAGGAGGTCAAAGCACATGATGTAGATAAAGAAGAATGTTCAAGGTTCAGTGAGGTTTTATTTCTCAAAAAGCAGCAGTTGAAGACTATCGATGGTCCAATGACCCTCCCCTCTGTAAGGAACCCTCCCTTCTGTGGGCTTATCTCCAGGCCCCCCAAACCCAGACCCCTACTCCCCACACCTCCCACCTGCTGCCACCACCCTCCTCCACCTCCGCAAAAAAACATCTTCCCCGGAGAACCAAATACCTTCACTGGAGAACCAAGACAAATGACGGTGTAATTCTTTTAAGTAAAACACACAAAGAAGTAAAACCTGTACTTGGCCCAGACCTTACATTAAGACCTAAGATCTTCAAAAAAAAAAAACAAACCCAATAGTTTATGACTCCTTTGTGTCTCGCTTATAAATCACTGTTAGTAAGAACATCAAAGTCTGTCCCCTCTTCGTCCCATCTTTTTCATACTTCATTTCCTTCTCTACCTGGACTGCTTGGATGAGGGCAATCCATTCAAGAACAATGGCCTTTGGGTCATTCTGGTATCTACACTGGGCTTCCCAGGTGGCGCTAGTGGTAAAGAACCCGCCTACCAATGCAGAAGAAGACTGCCTGGAGGAGGGCATGGCACCCCACTCCAGTATTCTTGCCTGGAGAATCCCATGGACAGAGGAGCCTGGCAAGCTACAGTCCATACAGTCACAAAGAGTCAGACATGACTAAAGCAACTTAGCACACACTTAGCATGGTATCTAAACTATTTGGGTTGCAACACAACGGACAGAAGAAAGGGCTCCATATCAAAGGCAATTAAATAAGGCCAAGTTCATTCTACTTCCAATCTGACTGCTGCAGGGAAAGCTTTGGAATCAGGAGGTCCCAGAAGTGAATTGAATTAATCCAAAACCAAAATCTTCAGAGAACCCATATGGTTCAAACTCAAATACTCCACCTAGTGAGGGGACAAGATGTTCACTTCCTCATATACTGCCCCCTTCCTTCTCAAATAAAGGGACTCACTCACAGGCCACCATCTTTAATTACTCCATGAACAGTTTAGGTTTTAAAAAAAATTTTTTTTTTAATAATAATGAAAAGGCATTTTATTTTAAATATAGCAGTGTGTACATGTCAAGCCCAAACTCCTGATCTGTCCCTCTTCTGTCCCCCTCCCATCCTGGTAACCATAAGTTTGTTTTCTAAATCTGTAAGTCTTTCTCTGTTTTGTAAATATGTTCATTTGCACTATTTTTTAAGATTCTGCATATAAGCTATCATATGATATTTGTCTTTGTCAGACTTGATGCTTTTGAACTGTGGTGTTGGGGAAGACTCTTGAGAGTCCCTTCGACTGCAAGGAGATCCAACCAGTCCATTCTGAAGGAGATCAGTCCTGAATATTCATTGGAAGGACTGATGTTGAAGCTGAAACTCCAATACTTTGACCACCTGATGCAAAGAGCTGACTCATTTGAAAAGACCTTGATGCTGGGAAAGATTGGGGGCAGGAGGAGAAGGAGACGACAGAGGATGAGATGGTTGGATGGCATCACCGCTTCAACGGACATGAGTTTGAGTGAACTCCAGGAGCTAGTGATGGACAGGGAGGCCTGGCGTGGCGCAGTCCATGGGGTGGAAAAGAGTTGAACGTGACTGAGTGACTGAACTGAACTGAACTGACTTATTTCACTTAGCATGATAATCCCTATGTTCATCTATGATGCTGCAAATAACATTATTTCATTCTTTTTAATGGTTGAGTAATAGTCTATTCTATTGTACTGGGTCAAAAAGTTTGGGTTTTTCTGTAAGATCTTGTGGAAAAATCCGAATGAGCTGTTTGGCCAGCCCAGTATCCGTGGACCACATCTTTATCCATGCATCTGTCAATGGACGTTTCTGTTGCTTCCATGTCTCGGCCACTGTAAACCCCGTGGTGCCATGAACACTGGGATGCATGCGTCCTTTTGAACCATGTTTTTCTCCAGATATACCCCCAAGAGTGGGATTGCTGGATCAAATGGTGGCTCTATTTTATTTCCTTAAGGAACCTCTATACTTCTCTCCATAGTGGCTTTACCCAATTGCATTCCCACCAACAGAGTAAGAGGTGGCGGGAATGCCACCTCTCCACACCCTCTCCAGCACTTACAGTTTGTAGATATTTTGATGATGGCCACTCTAACTGGTGTGAGGTGATAATTCATTGGAGTTTTGATTTGCATTTCTCTAATAATTAGAAATACTGAGCATCTTTTCAAATACCTCTTGGCCATCTGTAGGTCTTCTTCAAAGAAATGTCTCGTTAGGTCTTCTGCCCATTTTTTGATGGGGTCATTTGCGGTTTTATTGATATTGACCTGCATGAGCTGTTTATAAACTTTGGAGACTAATCCCTTGTCCGTAATATTGCTTGCAAATATTTTCTCCTATTCTGTTCTCTCCAAGAATAGTTTGTGCATTACAATAAATAATAAATTATAAAGTCCTCCTGACTGGAAAAGCAGCATGGAATGTAGGTCCTGATGCCCTCTGGAGAAACTCCGAAAGTCTTGAAACCTCAAACCATCCACCTTGGGAGGATCACTTAGGCTTTGAAAAGACAGAGGAGGCTTTTTCCTCTACCCTGAAAGACAAGATATCCCTCACATCCTGAAGATATCACAGGGGAGTCCTGCTGTCCCCATCTCTACAAGGCAGTTATGCAAAGAATGAGTCAAAGATTTCAGTTACATTAGCACTTCTAGTCCAAAAGTTTTAAACAAATGGGTTCCACAAAATTTTGTTACTCCAAGGTACATTTAGCAGGTGGGGAGGATTGTTACTATCTTTTAAAATAAATTACAAGAGAAAATCCAGCACATTTTTCTCATGACATCTCTCTCTCTTCTTTGTTACCACACTCAGATCTCAGCTTGCAATAGGGTTTATAGTAGCATTATATCAAGGCCCTGTTTATTAAAAAAAAAAAAAGAATACTATACATGTAAGTGGGAGATGGGAGCTTCCCTGATGGCTCAGATGGTACAGAATCTGCCTGCAATGCAGGAGACCTGGGTTCAATTCCTAGGTCAGGAAGATCCTCTGGAGAAAGAATGGCAACCCACTACAGTATTCTTGCCTGGAGAATCCCATGGACAGAGGAGCCTGGTGGGCTACAGTCCATGGAGGTGCCAAGAGTCAGATATGACTTAGGGACTATACTATTAAGTGGGAGAAGAGTCACATTTATTTGACCATATCTCTGATTTATAAATAAAATTTAAAAGACTAAAAACCATGTCAGTCTCACCACCTCCCTATTCCTTTTCTCTTCTTCTTTTTTTAAAGACATTTACTGGTTTTCTTTTTCTGGCAGTGCTGGGAGGCATGCGGGATCTTAGTTCCCCAACTAGGGATTGAACCCATGCCCCCTCCATTGGGAGCACAGAGTTTTAACCACTGGACCACCAGGAAAGTCCTACCTCCCTATTCTTAATACCATAATATTTACTTGCTAATACTTCAGGTCTCCCTTTCCCACTGCCGTGGCAAAACTCAGGCCACAAACTAATATAATTTCTCTTTAGTACCATCACACATGGGACAGTGCAATTTCAATTGTTGATCAAGTTTCATGCAAAGTTCCAAAGCCCCAAAAAGGAAAGAAGGAAAAAAGAGAAAATTTCTGTTCTGATCACCTGAAATAATGGATGAAGCATATTACCTATGCATAACTGGCAATTTTGTTAGTAAACACATCTGTACAAAACTTCTAATTCTCCCTGTTGATGGAGAAGAAAAGAGATACGGATAATCAAAGCATTCAGTAATACAAAATTATTTAAAATCTAAAGCAGCCTTTTTTATTTTGCCAATGTATTAATTACCTCCCCTTTTGACTGAAACTAACATCTATATGAATGTTTATTTCTAGAATACACAAACCAGCAAAAAGATGTCCCCTCATCACTTCTAGGAAACCAGACCAAATTTTAAAGGTTACTGTAGATGATTCATAAAATTAAAAATTACACAGACATTAAGCGCTATTAAAAGGACTGGCATATGTCTTTACATATGCCAGTTTAGTGGGAGAAAACAAAAAACATGATATCAAAAAATGGTATCATTCATTATCAATAAAAACCAAGAATGTATGCAGAACTTCTGCTGACATTCTAATTTAACCCTTGCTTATTCTGGTTATAGGATTTGTTGCCCACCGTCTCCTCAGACAGTTCACTCTGTCAGTCCAGGGACTGTGTTTTTCCACTTCTCTATTTCTGCAGCACATTGCAGGCAACAACAGCAGACATCTATGGAGCCCCCCACATGATCTTGAACTAGTCAGTCAGGGTTCCTAGACTTATGAGAGCTCACGATTAACCGCATAGCGTGTGTTTGATGAATAGAGCTGAACTGAATTAAAAAGAAACCCAGGTTAGAACAGGTGCTGCTGTCAACAATTCAGAGTTGAGGACACTGAGGCCATAAAGCAACCCAGCCAGGACTTTGAACTCTAACTCCTGAGATCTTTCTACTTTACGTAATAAGCATCTTATTTTCATTTCTACTGACACTTTCTCTGTGAACCCTACACTTACTTAAAACTAATCTCTTCTAGTATCTTCAGCATCTTTAGCAACTGACAGCATGTGATTTATGTGAATTTCACATACATCATTAGTTTTCATTGCAGTGACCCATTTTGAATCAATCTCTTAACACTATAAATTTATAATGAAGATATGGGGTGTTACTAGCAAACAAAATGAATATTCTTTTAACAACAAGAAAACACAGCCTAGTGAATGTGCTAATATGTCTTCCCACTTGCATTTATTTGTCTCTGCTTAATATATATTTAGCTTGATTTACACTTTAATGCCCCACATTTGTTATTCTACAACAGATGGCTAAGATGGCAAACGCAAAGAAATGAGGTCCAGATGAATATCCTTCCATTTTCAAGGAAGAAAATACAGACTACCTTCTGAGTGTAGTATAAATTCCCTGACAATGAACAAGAATAGTTTGCATGTCAGAAGATGTCTAACAAATAGTATTTGTCCAGGAAGCAAAGAGGAATACTTTCTTCAAGAGCATATATCCCCTCCACATCTACAGAAACTTGAGAAGCTTGCCTGCTCAGTCACAGGGTAATTCTAAGTCCCCTGCCTATTGGCACTGAGTTGTTGACAACTGTGAATTTTACAGTGGATTCCCCTGTGGAGATTCACCTTTACAGTTATTAGATCTCAAGGTAATAAAGAGTTTGGATTCCTGTAAAGTACACTACAAGGGACATTAAACTAGCTGTGCTTTGGATATCTGAATATGTGATGTTTATGAATACAACTCATTGAGTCCATAACTTGAGTATCTAAATGATCTTTGGGCAGAAAGGTAATTTGTATAGCTAGAATAACCCAAGGATTGCGGATCACTGCTTTGCAGAGTTATTATAGCCAAAAGCACATTTTTGTCAAGTTCAAGGCCCATGGCTTACCATACCCAAGAGGTCATTGCTCAAACTATTGGCCAATGCAGCTATGAAATTTTATGCAGCTATGAAATTTAATGCATCTATGTACTTGCCCCGGTGGCTCAGATGGTAAAGCGTCTGCCTACAGTGCGGGAGACCCAGGTTCGATCCCTGGGTCAGGAAGATCCTCTGGAGAAAGAAATGGCAACCCACTCCAGTACTCTTGCCTGGAAAATCCCACGGATGAAGGAGTGTGGTAGGCTACAGCCTATGGGGTCACAAAGAGTCAGACATGACTGAGCGACTTCACGTACATACATACATGTACTTGCTCATGGCCTTCGTAATTCACCCTCAAGATGTCTATTGAATTTACTGATTTTTCAAGATCTAGCTCCACTCTGAAGTGTCCTTTCTTTCTGATCCCCTTGCAACGCAATATTAATTGCATTCCTTTGCATTCCATTGTGTTCGTCCACAGTGAGCTTACATACTGTGTGCATTTACTGCTGTTATCTGCATGCATATCATTCCTGCAAAACAACAACCTCTTCCCTGGAAAGTAGGGTCATATAGTTCTCATTTTTTATTGTTGTTCAGCTTAGCATCTGACACATGGTAGATATTTACTTAATATTTCTTAGTAACTACAACTTCAAGACAGAGCTCATTTCTTCCTGTTATCCAGTGAGGAGACAGTACATTAGGCCGGAGGTTTAGGATTGAAACTTGGGCCTATTTAGGTCCAAAGTTTATGCTCTTTCCACTAAGCCCTGCCCTCTCTCAATGAAAAAAACAACATTAAACTGAAGCATTTAGATAAAAATGGATGGGCACTCATCTACTGATGGAAGCGTGCAAATTGTGGACAGACAATTCAGGCTCAAAGGTTTGGTTACCCAAAATGCGTGTAGCTGTAGAGTTGAGTAGGGCCTGCAAGCATGCTCAGTCGCTCAACTGTGTCCACCTCTTTGTGACCCCATGGACTGTAGCCCGCCAGGCTCCTCCGTCCATGGGATTCTTCCAGCAAGAACGCTGGAGTGGGTTGCCATTTCCTCCTCAGGACATCTTCCCCACCCAGGGATCAAATCCGCGTCTCCTGCGTCTCCTGCATTGGCAGATAGATTTTTACCACTGAGCCAGTAAGTAGGGAGTGAGGAGGAGACACAAGTGAAATAATAAATAATACAACTGAAGAAGAATGTTTACCCTCATTCCCTTGCCACGTAAAACAGACTTCTTGGAAAGCCTTTACCGAGTTTGTTTGTCTGTTTTCCTGAGCGTCAGCTGTTATATTAACAAGAAAAACAAGTTTGGGGACATCTCTGATCAAATCAAGTTTGCTGGAAGATGAGCTTGAAAAAACTACCGCTGCATTTTTACTTCATTTCAACTCATTTAAACCCTGCAATCCCCAAACTACAAAGAAAAAGTAAAAGAGAATGGTAATAGCCTAGAGCTAAAAATACAGTGGAGACAAACAAGCAACAATATTAGCCACCTAACATTCCAAAAGGAATGGAAAATTGGTGAGGGATGCCTTCTATCACCCCCATGAAACCAATCTACTTCCATGATTAATCTAGGTTTTATAAGAGGCCTCACTTACTTTCTGCCTTAATTACATTCAACACAAATAACTCAAGAAATCCAAGAGACGACACAAAATCCTTTCCACGTGGAACACTGTCTTCCCTGTATTAGCTTCTATTCCACCTGGGTTTGTATTTATAGTGCCAAAATGAAGACATGAATGAATAAAATGGGCAGGGGGTATTCAAGTTACTGTACGCTGTTCCTTTCCATTTTGTTGTAGTGCTTAGATAGTATGAAATCCTGAAGAAAATAAAGTATAGTTATTTAAGAAAGCAAAACTCTTACACATGCTTGTATATGGAGTAAAACACCCAGCTATTTTAACCTGTAAATGAAAAAGAATGATACTTCATCCAGGAAGTTTCAGTGAACATATTACCAGGAACTGTGGAATTATTAAAAAAAAAAAAAAAAAGTTCCACTAAACATGCTTCAGAATTACTGTACCCCAATTAGTGATAACCATAAGCTAGAAGTCAGTTTTGTTTGCCAGGGATGTCGAGCCCATTCTTGGCTGATCCCTCCCGGTATTACTTTCATTATGAGCACTCAGAAGAATAACTCTGTTTGGATGGCTTGTTGTGGCAATTAGGTTTCCAGGTTACCAACGACCAAACAACTCTGGACTCAATGTAACTTCTAGATATAACGTTCCAAAGAGTCTAAAATCTGCCATATGCATCTAGTGATAAATCCTAATCTCCACACCCGTGGGGAGTAGTATAATAAGTCAAAGGAAAGAGTCACTCTGTATGAACAGCATTGGTTGGGCAACCCTGCAGTAAAATCACTCTGTCTAGCTTCAAAGGAGGAGGAATTTGGCCTCCCAAACTATCTGAAAAATTGACCTTTAAAAGTGGACCACCTCGAAGAACACTTAAGGGATTTGAATCTTGTAAATTTGCTTTGTGATTGTGTAACACAGGCTATCTTCCTGATTCAACACTGGGCCACCTCTTTGGAGACTGATGGGGGCAGGGAGGATCCCACAACTCAAGAGGGACAGAGAGCATCTGGAGAGGAAAGAACCACAGCCACGGAGGCGGAGGGAAATAGGATCCAACAGAATGAGGCTTTAAAGGGTCACTACTCAGAGGTTAGGATGTAGGTTGGGCTTTGCAGGTGGCACTAGAACCCACCTGCCAATGCAAGAGATGTAAGAGACGCAGGTTTGATCCCTGGTTTGGAAAGATCCCCTGGAGGAGGGCACGGCAACCCACTGCAGTATTCTTGCCTGGACAATTCCATGGACAGAGGAGTCTGGCGGGCTACAGTCCATGGGGCTGCAAAGAGTCAGACGCTGAAGTCACTGAAGTGACTATGAGTGCACGCACAGGCTGTGGGCTAATCATATTTTTCAACTTTCCCAAGCACAGGGGGGAGATTGTTTGTGTTCCCAAAAGGCTNGATCACAGCACCACCGCACCACCTGCTTACTGACCCTGAAGAACTCTCTGAAACTTATCAAGACAGAAAGTGACAATTCAAATCGCCTCCAGGAGGGAGTGTGACAACCTGGGCTTCCCAGGAAGACTCACAGCCACCTGCCCCACCAAACCTTAGGTGAGAGGGCAACGTGAGTTCAACCCTACCATCTTGGTATACAACCGAAATGCGCCAGCCAAAGGAATGAATGGGCTTATATTTTAAAATAGATGAAAAAGAGATAAGACACCTTCTTTCAATAAATGCCTAGGAATCTTTACCAAATCTTTCAAATCTTTCTTTCAATCTGACTGAAATCCTTCAAACTTCACACGACAGCTTAATTTTGTTGCCCGTTTTTTTGGTTCCCACCCATGATGGAAAAGATCTAGTCACCACATTCTTTATAAGCATTGAAGCTAATTATTAATTAGGTCTAAATAAATAGCTATTTTTCTTCAGATTAACAACCACTGATGTTACTTTTCCACCTTTTTATACTTTTTCTAAACTCTTTTCAGCCTCTTCCAATGACAATTGGAATTACTTTGTCGTCGTTTCTGATTAGCACATACTCAGTGTCTTAACGGGGCTAGAAGCCAGCCTGCTGCCTGGCACTCAGCAGGCTCTTGATAAACATTCTCAATGTGAAAGCATACTTGAGCAGCATTCAATAAATGGTTGAGCACAATTTGTCTTCCTTGGCCATACTTGCTATCTGGTTACATTTTCTTATTATTCTTACCACATGGACAAATCATACTTCCATCACAAATTGTCCCTTTGACTCATGAGAAAATGCAATAAGCTCATTACAATTACCCTAAAATGTGAACCTAAGTATTGATTTTCCAGTAGGTGCATAGTATCCATCAATGAAAAGTTCGGTATACCTTGGCAGAACTTCAAATTATAATATAAATGCCTAAAAATTCATCATCTGTGTTTCTAAATCTCATGCATCATAAGAGCAAGATGTTCTTCTCTGTTCCACAGGGGATGCTGTTGGTGTCGCCAAAAGGACTTTATCTCGGGGGCAAATAAAATGTCTTATTGAGAGTATTTCAATACTTCAATTAAGTGATTTTTTAAAAATAGTCACAATTAGCTAGCAATTTAACTATTTTATTACTTTTCATACTTTTTCCTAAAAGGCTGATAATCATAAATGTTTTCTTGTTAAATGTCTTTGTTTAGAAGAGCTTATTACTATAAATAAAAAATATAAACATGCTCTAATTTGTATGTCTTCCAATTTCATAGACATTCTAAATCATACCTAAATGCCAAGCAGAGAGTGCAAGATATATGGAGCAATCCCACGGCACATGTTTAATGGAAAAATTAAGACCCCAGCTTCTAACTTTTATTCAGAGCTGATATGGGTTACTAATGGATATTTTTCATTAGATCAATATTTTCTAGGGTGATACAAACACTCCTCTGTTTCTTCCTCTTATTCCCCACACCCCGTCCCCCAACACACAATTCAATACCAAAAAAAGAGATAAGACAGGAAAGTGTGAAAGAAAAATGAAATATGTCAGTTGTTCTTTAACAGAAAATTCTGTCTTCCTAGAGCCTTGGCAAGGTCATAGTCACCTTGGAATCGCCATGACCACTGAAGTGAACTGGCTGTTCTTAAAAGAATCCTTCTTACTCTGCAGTTACATTAGAGAGATGGGGGAAGATGTAAAATAAGACTGGAAAGGGTCTTCAATTATTGTTGGAAGAACTCACAAAAGTGAGTTTCATTTTCTTTGATGTTTTGATAAATTAGTAAACNTCTGTCTTCCTAGAGCCTTGGCAAGGTCATAGTCACCTTGGAATCACCATGACCACTGATGTGAACTGGCTGTCCTTAAAAGAATCCTTCTTACTCTGCAGTTACATTAGAGAGACGGGGGAAGATGTAAAATAAAAGACTGGAAAGGGGCTTCAATTATTGTTGGAAGAACTCACAAAAGTGAGTTTCATTTTCTTTGATGTTTTGATAAATTAGTAAACTTGACTAACATAATCTGGAAATCTTTGCCCAAGTTAAAGAAAGAAACATTTAGGAGTTTAACTATTTCGTAGTCCCCTCTTTGAACCTAGAATTCCAAGGCTAAAGATTAGTGAGTTAAACCACAGAGTCCCAAGCTTTCCCACAGTAAGGTTAATAATTACACCTGATTTGATGTCTAGAAACCCATTCCCAGCCCAAAGCCTTTAAGTAGCAAACCCCATAGTAGGTTTTATGGAGATGACACCTAATGATTAAACTGAAATGTGAAGTTTTAATAATGACATTCAAAATCTTAAAGACATTCACTGGAGTGACTGACCCGAAATACAACACATGCTCCCACAAAGTTTTCAGACCAGGTCAAGTTTTGAGATTTCAAAACCTCACTTCCTTTGTTTCCGCCTCTCCAAGGTTCTTCTGCAGTACTCCCCCAACAAAGAAGAAGCAAAGTTTATCCAAATTCTCCACTGATGAAAATCTAAAATGAGAGAAGGGTATTCAAGAGGATCCAGTGGGATGCTTATTCGAAGAGGAAGCTTCCACTCCTGGAGAAGACATTCATCAGTGTCTTTAGATCTGAATCTGAAGATTTCTGCTTAAGACAGCAGTTCTCCCAACTGCAGAGAGCACACTTCATCATGGATGGGTCATGTTGAAGATGGTGAGACCTGACCAGCTCTCTCTGTTTAGCTGTCATTGCACCTATGACTGGCTCTTCACTAGCAGGTGAGGAAGAGCAGGCAAATGAAAAAAAGCAAACAGAGCCCTGATTTTTCAAAAACTGTCTAGCCCTTAAAATGTAGGGTTATGAGCTAAAGAAATCCACAAAATCTACAGCAAAGATCAATGCTGGTAGAGTTAAAAGTAAGGCATGACAACCAAGGATGACTAAAGAGAGTCAACTCCATGAGGACAGGGGCATGTTATTTGGTTCTCGGGTGACAAGCCCATAGTCCCTGGCACATAGTAGGCACACAATAAATCCTTGTTAAGTAAATAGCATTCATTCAATACAGTTTCAAAGTATACTGTTGCAGCTGCTGCTAAGTCTCTTCAGTCATGCCTGACTCTGTGCGACCCCATAGATGGCAGCCCGCCAGGCTCCCCCGTCCCTGGGATTCTCCAGGTAAGAACACCAGAGTGGGTTGCCATTTCCTTCCCCAATGCATGAAAGTGAAAAGTGGAAGTGAAGTCGCTTAGTCATGTCCAACTCTTAGCAACCCAATGGACTGCAGCCTACCAGGCTCTTCCGTCCATGGGAGTTTCCAGGCAAGAGTACTGGAGTGGGGTGCCATCTCCTTCTCCGCAAAGTATCCTAGAGACAATAAATGTCCACCAGAGACATTAAAGGAGAAGGTAATAGCAACCCACTCCAGTATTTTTGCCTGGAGAATTCCATGGATAGAGGAGCCTGGCAGGCTACAATCACGACTGAGCACACAAGCAGCAGATTCTAAGAGACAATAAATACACAAAGGTTTACTTACAACTAATTTTATCCCTGAAATGCTAGATAGTGGCCGTGAAGACTTATAAGTTATTTGAGATATCCCACTCATACATGAAACACAGAATCACCAGGCACACAAGGAAAACAGATATCTCCCTTAACTATGCTAAGGAATGTTCAAAGCTATAGAGAATTAAAACTACTACCAGCCTATTAGAGACTCCTGGTGGCTAAGACACCAAAGAATCTGCCTACAGTGTGGGAGACCTGAGTTGGATCCCTGTGCCAGGAAGATCTCTTGGAGAAGAAAATGGCAACCCACTCCAGTATTCTTGCCTGGAGAATTCCATGGACAGAGGAGCCTGGTGGGCTATAGTCCATGGGGTCGAAAACAGTTGGACGCAACAGAGCGACTCACACACACACCAGCCTCTTAATGCTAAGTACTATACAGAATAAGCAGACCTCCCAGAGACTACAATCTAACCAGCACCTCTGATGCATGTGTTAAAGCCTCATCAGGTGAAGACTATCAGAAACNAGTCCATGGGGTCGAAAACAGTTGGACACAACAGAGCGACTCACACATACACCAGCCTCTTAATGCTAAGTACTATACAGAATAAGCAGACCTCCCAGAGACTACAATCTAACCAGCACCTCTGATGCATGTGTTAAAGCCTCATCAGGTGAAGACTATCAGAAACAGGGGCAAATCTGTAGTCAGACCAAATCAGATTTGTTGATTTGGTGCAGTGGGGGATGGCACTTGGAGAAGTCACAAAATGATGCTGAGAAAGAGGCGAAGGGAATCATCTTTCCTAAGGTTTGGGTTCTCATTGGAGGATTTGCAGGTGAGTCTTAGAGGAAGCAGATTCACTTCTGGACTGAGGGCAGTTTGGAGGTGAAGTTACAAGTGGGGATTAACTAGGGGCTGTTATGAGGTGAGGGCGGTTTAGCAATTAAAGATGTCGGGTAGGGAATTCCCTGGCAATCCAGCCGTTAGGACTTGGTGCCTTCCCTGCTGTGGCCCGGGGTTCAATGCCTGGTCAGGGAACTAAGATCCTGCAAGCTGTGTGGCCCAGCCAAAAAGTAAAGATGTCCAATAAAACACGGGAGCAGTACAGCAAGTTTAGAGTGTCATCTGCAAGAATGCAATAATCACAGGAAGGGAGGCCCTTAGGGCATCTTACAGTGCCAGCGTGACTGGGAGAAGCAGTGTTCTCTGTTAACTGTGGGCTTCCCTAGTAGCTCAGCTGGTAAAAAATCTGCCTGCAAGATCCTCTGGTGAAGGGATAGGCTACCCACTCCAGTACTCTGGGGCTTCCTTAGTGGCTCAGATGGTAAAGAATCCACCTGCAATGCAGGAGACCTGGGTTTGATCCCCGGGTTGGAAAGATCCCCTGGAGGAGGGCATGGCAACCAACTCCTATTCTTGCCTGGAGAATCCCATGGACAGAGGAGTCTGGAGGCCGATAGTGCAGGCAGCTGACCTGCTGTGTGTCTGTCCTCCAAGCCTGACTCATGGCAAGGCTGCCTTTGTTGCTTTTCTATCCAGTTAATTTTCACTATTTTTATTAGAGACAGGCTTTGATCCCTATACAGACATAAATATGAAATTATCCTCCTTAATCAAGGAGAAGAAAGGGACATTCTCAAAACCTTAAGCTAAGAGAAGTGGGCCAAAAATGAAAGACATTTGAAACCGTTTCAAAACTGGCTAACCCATAAACCTGTGGTTTATGGATTACATAAACCCATCCACCCTTTTCCAGTCCTCTAAACATTCTTCCAGCCCAGCACATGTGCCCTCAATAATAATAGTTGGTTTACTTCCTTGTCTCATCCTCTAGACTCCAAACTCCTAAAAGCACTCATTTTACACCTGGTGAGTCACAGCTCCCAGCACATCCTAAATGCTCTGCACGCTGTCTGCTTGTCTCCTCTGTAGAGAATGTGTTTCAGGGCCTCTTACACAGGGAAACAGATTTTGGACTGTAAATAACTATTGCAGAATGTCATAATCTAAAGGATTCGCTACATGGAGGCAACATGGAGGAGCCGGCCAGCAGCATCTACAGCTCCAAGTCAAAGAATGAAACTTTCCTTTGATGAGCTCATGGATGACTCTGTTGCCACCTGATAGTTGAAAGCATTGGAAATAAATAGCTCAACACAAACAGGGTTGGACCCCTGAATCACTTAGTACACAGTACTGGAAATGTTCATATATCTGTCTTTTTAGCAAAACTGTAAATTTCTTGGAGGTAAGAGGTTAGGCTTCAGCAATACGTGAACTGTGAACTTCCAGATGTTCAAGCTGGTTTTAGAAAAGGCAGAGGAACNAAACTGTAAAAAAAAAAAAACAACAAACACCATAGAACATTAGATTCTAACTGTCCCACAGTACCCACCCCCACGAGGAATAATTTTTCTCAACCCTCATATAATTTTACTTTTCTAACTGCACTCACCCCTTTGTACTTTGCATTAAAATTACTGGTGTGCACATAGTCTATCTCCTGTTAGAGTCTGACCTCCAAAAGAACAAGTTGTGTCTTATCTCTGTTCCCTTCACAGACCAAAGGCACAGTTTGCCAATGCACTGAACACCCACAGTAAGTGAGCTCCCAGCCAGGAACTGGGGACAAGCATCACTAAAGACCCTTGTCCTTCAAGATTTAACCATCAAGCATCTGGTGACAGGCTTACAGACAAATATAGTAAGCCAGTAAACTTTTCCAAACATCAAGGCAATCGCCTTGATAGCGGGAGGAGGGGCCGCACAAAGTGGGGCGTGGTCAGTTCTACGGAATGGAAGTCTAAAGAATTTCAACAGTGAGGAGAATGTGCAGAGGAGCACTTTCTCGACCGGTGACATTTCAGTATCCAGTTTTTCCGAGTCACTTTCAAGGACATTATTTCAACTAAATTGATAGATTCCCACACTGTAAATCAACTATACTCCAATCAAAATTAAAAATAAAATTATAGGTCCCAAGAAAAAGTGGAAAAAGAACATGAAATGCGAANGTGAGGAGAATGTGCAGAGGAGCACTTTCTCGACCGGTGACATTTCAGTATCCAGTTTTTCCGAGTCACTTTCAAGGACATTATTTCAACTAAATTGATAGATTCCCACACTGTAAATCAACTATACTCCAATCAAAATTAAAAATAAAATTATAGGTCCCAAGAAAAAGTGGAAAAAGAACATGAAATGCGAAATATCTAACATGACGTATGTGCTACTCTTTCCAAAAAGCTAGTCATTGAATACTTTTTTTTAAAGATTCTCATCCATCATCACACCTTTAAAGTCTGTTCCTACTGCTGCCTAAGTGAGCTTTCTTCTCCAACCACGCTTTCAACCTTTAATGCAACTACAGCGGGAGCTTTGAGGGCCATCAACTTGCACAGCCACAGCCCCTGAGCCCACCGAGGTGGGGGTTACTCCTCTCCACCTTAGCAACCCCTGAAACGATGGGCGGCGGGGACAGACGGACTCACTTGAGTTTCTTGAAGGCTTCCTGGCCCCCGGCCACGTAGTTGCCCCCGCTTTGGATCTGGTCTAGCTTCCAGATGCGGTGCCCGGTCCGCGGGGTGTAGATGTTCCGAACCGCTCCGAAGGGCGCCTGGACGCCGCCCGTCACCTCCTTGAGGAAGACGTCGAAGCTGGACACCTTCTTCTCGTGGAAGACGACGCGGCGGCCCGTGAAGAAGGGGTCCCCGTTGCGGTACACCAGCACGCTCTTCACGACCGGCTGCGACAGGTGCCCGGACCTGGCACTGGTGCGGCTCATCTTCCCCTCGGGACTCCCGCGCGGCTCGCTTCTCCGGGGGGAGGCACCGCGGTTGCCCCAGCGGCCTCACCGCACACGCGCGGCGCGGGGTCGCGTCCTGAAACGAACGCGAAACAGACAAGCCCGCGGGTCACCGCGAAGCAACCGCGCGCGCCCGGCGTCCACCGGGCGGAGACCCTGCCGCTGCAGGACTCACCGGGCACGTTCAAGTAGTTCACCCGAGTCTGCACCACCAATCAGCGCTCGCCGTGCGCGCACACACCTGTTTCTCTCGCTACCGGCGGAATCAAGGTGTAACCACCTCTGCACCGGAGCTGCGCCAGGGGCGGGAAACAGGCAGACTGCGTGCGGAAGGTGGGAGAGAGGTGGGGACACACAGCACGTGCACGAACTATATAATTACAAATACGCTGAAACTTCTTTCCTGGCTCCCATTTCTCAATCTCCTGTTTGTTCCCGAAATCAAGTAATTAGGGTTTGCGCTGAAACTGCCCAGCTTTTTCCTCGCTGGGAGACAAATGCCTAAAGTGGACTGAGATAGAGAGTCAAGCGTCCGAGACCCCTCGCCCCTGCCCCTCCTGCAGCCAAGACCTGCGCCGCCCCCAGCGAAGCTCCCATGGGCATCCTTTGAACACAGCGAACAGGAGCGCGCAATCAAGTCCCAAGGTGGCGGGGGTTGGGGGAGAGGAGGGTCCCCGGGAGGCGCTCGCGGCCCGGGTACCTACCGACACAGGAGG
>SJYA01002375.1:200279-227718 GCA_006410615.1 Neotragus moschatus | reverse complement strand
TACCGACACAGGAGGGCGGGGTGGGGGTGGGGCGGGGGCACGGCGCTGCGGCTCGGCTGGCACCGCGGTGAACTCGCCGGGGGCCGCGCGTCGCTGCTGCTGTTCCTCCCGCAGCCGTTGTCCCTGCGGGCCTCCCTCATCCCGGAGGGAACCGAGTTGTTATTTCCCGCCGTTTCCATAGTAACTGCAGCCCCGCGCGGGGAACAGAGTCAGCGAAGCAGGCCTGGCGCGTTCGCGGATCCCTTGGGCGCCCGGCAGCGACTCGAGAAAGTGAGTGTTTTAGGGGGAAGAAGGGGAAGCCCGGGTCGCAGTATCAAGAAGTCACTCTATAAACGGACGCCTGCTGGGTGCCTGGCGCTGTGGTAGAAGTTGGGGGATACAGCGGTGTAAAGAAAAACCTAGCATTTTTGAGTCCCTACCATGTGCATGTATATTTGTGTAGGTTGGATCCGTGTATGGATAAGAGTTAAGAAGTGCCTGGGACAGGGAGGCTAGGGGGTGGGGTGAGAACTTCAGTAAAGGGGTGCTTTGTCCAGGCTACTCTGAGACATATGTATTGTGGAACAAGAAAATGTTCTTTAAAAAGGTGAAATCTTCCAGCTCGTCTCTGCCAATGTTCCCCTATTCCTCCTAAGACATCAGTACTATGTGTCACATGCAATATCATTACAGGCCGTACCTAATTCCTCATCTATGAATAAAAATTATGGTCATAATAACTACCATTAATTGAACATTTATCATGTGCATTGTGTGAGGCGCTTTAGATAGATTATCTAATTTAATATTCAGAGCCTTCATAGGTAAGCATTCTTTCCTCTGATGAGGAAACAGAAGTAGAGAAGCCTCAGGTCACACGGGAAAATTCAAACCCAGTTTTCTGTGATCCCAGGACCACTTTAACCACCATGACATACCATCTGAGAGACGCATGTAAGGGACATTGCAATCTGGGGCAGAAACATTATTGAGAAAAGTTACTTCATACATCAATGCCTTGAAAGTTAACAGTTTTCAAAAGACCAAAGAGACGAGAAGAATACAGAGGGGAAAATAGAGGAAGGAAATTTTGTGAGCTGGTTGTGAAGAATACAGGTTGGACTTCCCTGGTGGTCCAGTGGTTAAGAATCCGCCTGCCAGTGCAGGGGGCTCAGGTTCGATCCCTGCTCTGGGAAGATTCCACAGGCCGGGTGGGCCTGTGCACCACAATTACTGAGCCCACGCTCTAGAAATGGACAGCCACAAATAAAGAAAGCCCACGGGCAACAACAAAGACCTAGTGCAGCCAAATAAATGATTTTTTAAAAAGGACTATTAAGAATACACAGGGTGAGAGGAAAATATCAGTGAAGACGTGCTGCCCAGTGGTAAATAGGGCAGAAAATCAGTTTTGAGGGGAGAATGGCAGTAAGTCTGGCAACCCCCAGACCACTTAAACCTCCCTGCTCCCATACACATACCAGCCCAGAGCAAAATAAAAACAATGTAGCCTCTCGTTCAAAAATTCAAAACTTCAAGATGGCAGCAGCAGAACAATAAACTAAGCACAATGATCTTCCAAGCATGGACCCTTGTCACCAGCCCAGGAGGCAGCCCCACGTCTGTATTCTAATGCCTCCCCCAACTGTACCTCTAGCCCAGGATTGTTAGACAGTGATATGGTGATAAATGTTTAACTAGTGGTTTGCAGAGTGGGGAAGGCCTTGATTCACATTTGCCAACTTTTGTAGTTTCAGAAGCACAAACCGGGCCAATTTCCAGCTCCAATCTGACATCCCTGGAGGCATGAGTGTGTAGTCACAGGTATGGTATTTCCTCCATACAGATGCAACAGACATCTAAGGAAAGGAAAGGAAAGTGAAATTGCTCAGTTGTGTCCAGCTCTTTGCGACCCCATGGACTATAGCCTACCAGGCTCCTCTGTCCATGGAATTTTCCAGGCAAGAATACTGGAGTGGATTGCCATTTCCTTCTCCAGGGGATCTTCCTGAGCCAGGGAACGAACCCAGCCAGGGAATGCACCCAGCATTGCAGGCAGACACTTTACCATCTGAGCCACCTAGGAAGCCCAATAGACATCTAACCTCAGAGATAATAGTAAAATGGAGGTGGTGATGAGTTTTGAGTCATTATTATCTTTGTTTTTTAAATTTATTTAATTGTACATTTATGCAATTTAATTTTTAATAATGACTGTGTTTAAAATTCCTGGAAGTTTAACCACTGAGTCTTGCAAGTCAGTAGAAGGGGGTTCTCAGCCCATCCTTTCTCCTGGACAACATCCTTAGACCATCAGAAAGGCAGTCTGGACTCAGAATGGTCACAGGAGCTCACATTTTCCTCAAAATCTCTTTTCCTAAGTTCCTTACCTCCATGAATAGACCCCCACCTAACCCACTTGTTCAAAGCTGGAACAGTCACATTAAGAAATAGGCTAATTCTTATTTAGAAGGAAGGAAGAGAGGGAAGAAAGGGGGAGGGTGGGGGAGGGAAGTAGGAGGAGGAAGAGGAACTGGGAGGGGGTGGAAGAGGAAGATTTGGAGTGTTTGGGCTTGCATGCTAAGTCGCTCAGTCCTAACTGACTCTGCATCCTCACGGACTGTAGCCCGCCAGGCTCCTCTGTCCACGGGATTTTCCAGGCAAGAATACTGGAATGGGTTGGCATGCCCTCCTCTAGGGGATCTTCCTGACCTGGGGATCGAACCCGTGTCTCTTCTGTCTCCTGCATTGGCAAATGGGCTCTTTACCACTGCCGCCACCTGGGAAGGAGTGTTTGTGGGCACTCAGCAAAGACGAGATGAATGGGAGGAACAGCCACTGGATGGTGCCTCCCAGGGAAGATGAGTCTTGAGGTGGGCCATGAAGAACTGACTGGATGTGACAGTGAAGAGCTGGAAAGGAAGTTAAAGGGGTCTTCATGAGGAAAAGAAGATAAGCAAAGACAAGGGGGAGAAATAAGCCAGGGAAGAACCCAAAGGGCAGACAGTCATCTCTGATCCAGGCCTGGCCTGGGAGAAGGTGGGTGCGGAGGCCTGTGTCTGTTGGGGGAGCCTGGGGTGAAGGTCAGTGATACTGGATGGCAGAGTCTCAGAAGCCAGGAGGAATCAGAGGCTGCCGGAGGAGACCCAGCCTGTGGTGGCCAGTGTCCACTCTGAGGAATGTCAGAGCCTCCTGAGTTCCTTAGCCATCTCAAGGAATCCAGGTTCTATGCTCCTGCTCTGTTGGAAATGGCCCACAGTGACTGGAGAAACCCCCGCTGTTCAGCGTTTCGCACTGAACTTTGTGGCATCTGGAATTCCCTGAGAATAAGGAGGATGTGGACTTCCACTGCCTTCTCACCACGATCCTGCGCCTGGGCTGGGACGTCCCTGAAGCTCCCTTCCCTGTGGGATGAAGTTAGAAACTCTGAAAACCATATGCCCAGAGGCCCCATTAGAGTGTGCAGTTGAGCTGGGAGTACGGCTGCACCCCAGGAGGGCCCTGCGGAGGCTCCCTCCAGCTGAGGGCCCTGTGAGTCAGGGTCCCCCATAGCATGACAAGAAGAACCCCAGCGTGCTACCTGGGTGAGGGGAACAGGTCACACGGGAGTGGGCTCAGGGTACAATCCCACTTTGTGCATCTCTAGGGACAAGAGGTGCTCTCTAAGAGGATAACATACAATAAATAAAGGTATGTGAAGTGAAGTGGCTCAGTCGTGTCTGACTCTTTGCAACCCCATGGACTGTAGCCTACCACGCTTCTCCATCCATGGGATTTTCCAGGCAAGAACTGGAGTGGGTTGCCATAAATAAAGGTATAAGTACTGCCATTTTCTCTACATGGACTGCTTAGGTACCAGGTTTTTAAGTGCGGGTGTGTCTTTCTTTTTTAATAGAGGAAAGGATGTTGCTCGGTTCTTTTTTAATTTTTTATTTATGGCCATGCTGGGCCTTCACTGCTGCACGGGCTTTTCTCCAGTTTCGGCGAGCGGGGGCCGCTTTTTGTTGCAGTGTGCGGGCTGCTCATTGTGCTGGCTTTCCTGGTCGCGGAGCATAGCTCTAGGGCGCAGTGCAGTAGTTGCCACATGCGGGCTCCATAGTTTCGGTTCCTGGGCTCTCGGCACAGGTGCAATAGCTGTGGCACACGGGCTTAGTTGTGCCACGGGGAGGGAGGAGAAGGGGACGACAGAGGGTGAGATGGTTGGATGGCATCACTGACTCGATGGACATGGGTTTGAGCAAGCTCTGGGAGTTGGTGATGGACAGGGATGCCTGGCGTGCTACAGTCCATGGGGTCGCAAAGAGTCGGACATGACTGAGCAACTGAACTGAACTCAACGGGCTTAGCTGCTCCGCAGCATCTTCCCAGATCAGGAATCGAACCCGTGTTTCCTGCATTGGCAGGCGGATACTTTACCACTGAGCCATGTTCCTTTCANATGCCTGGCGTGCTACAGTCCATGGGGTCGCAAAGAGTCGGACATGACTGAGCAACTGAACTGAACTCAACGGGCTTAGCTGCTCCGCAGCATCTTCCCAGATCAGGAATCGAACCCGTGTTTCCTGCATTGGCAGGCGGATACTTTACCACTGAGCCATGTTCCTTTCATTAGAAAGGCCTTCCCTGATAGCCTTTTGTAAAGGATCCCTTAGTCACTGTAGGTCACAGCACACCTTATGTTTCCTGTTTGTAGCACTTGCCACTCTGCAGAATGTTCAGGAGAGTGGACCATTATCAGATCTCTGACTGCTCTATATGAAGTACTTAGAACAGTGCCTGGCATAGAGTTGAGCAGTGTGTGCGTGTGTGTGTGTGTAGAGAGAGAAAAGGCAGTAGGAGAGAAAAAGGAAGGGAGTGAGAGACGGNACAGAGTCAGCGAAGCAGGCCTGGCGCGTTCGCGGATCCCTTGGGCGCCCGGCAGCGACTCGAGAAAGTGAGTGTTTTAGGGGGAAGAAGGGGAAGCCCGGGTCGCAGTATCAAGAAGTCACTCTATAAACGGACGCCTGCTGGGTGCCTGGCGCTGTGGTAGAAGTTGGGGGATACAGCGGTGTAAAGAAAAACCTAGCATTTTTGAGTCCCTACCATGTGCATGTATATTTGTGTAGGTTGGATCCGTGTATGGATAAGAGTTAAGAAGTGCCTGGGACAGGGAGGCTAGGGGGTGGGGTGAGAACTTCAGTAAAGGGGTGCTTTGTCCAGGCTACTCTGAGACATATGTATTGTGGAACAAGAAAATGTTCTTTAAAAAGGTGAAATCTTCCAGCTCGTCTCTGCCAATGTTCCCCTATTCCTCCTAAGACATCAGTACTATGTGTCACATGCAATATCATTACAGGCCGTACCTAATTCCTCATCTATGAATAAAAATTATGGTCATAATAACTACCATTAATTGAACATTTATCATGTGCATTGTGTGAGGCGCTTTAGATAGATTATCTAATTTAATATTCAGAGCCTTCATAGGTAAGCATTCTTTCCTCTGATGAGGAAACAGAAGTAGAGAAGCCTCAGGTCACACGGGAAAATTCAAACCCAGTTTTCTGTGATCCCAGGACCACTTTAACCACCATGACATACCATCTGAGAGACGCATGTAAGGGACATTGCAATCTGGGGCAGAAACATTATTGAGAAAAGTTACTTCATACATCAATGCCTTGAAAGTTAACAGTTTTCAAAAGACCAAAGAGACGAGAAGAATACAGAGGGGAAAATAGAAGAAGGAAATTTTGTGAGCTGGTTGTGAAGAATACAGGTTGGACTTCCCTGGTGGTCCAGTGGTTAAGAATCCGCCTGCCAGTGCAGGGGGCTCAGGTTCGATCCCTGCTCTGGGAAGATTCCACAGGCCGGGTGGGCCTGTGCACCACAATTACTGAGCCCACGCTCTAGAAATGGACAGCCACAAATAAAGAAAGCCCACGGGCAACAACAAAGACCTAGTGCAGCCAAATAAATGATTTTTTAAAAAGGACTATTAAGAATACACAGGGTGAGAGGAAAATATCAGTGAAGACGTGCTGCCCAGTGGTAAATAGGGCAGAAAATCAGTTTTGAGGGGAGAATGGCAGTAAGTCTGGCAACCCCCAGACCACTTAAACCTCCCTGCTCCCATACACATACCAGCCCAGAGCAAAATAAAAACAATGTAGCCTCTCGTTCAAAAATTCAAAACTTCAAGATGGCAGCAGCAGAACAATAAACTAAGCACAATGATCTTCCAAGCATGGACCCTTGTCACCAGCCCAGGAGGCAGCCCCACGTCTGTATTCTAATGCCTCCCCCAACTGTACCTCTAGCCCAGGATTGTTAGACAGTGATATGGTGATAAATGTTTAACTAGTGGTTTGCAGAGTGGGGAAGGCCTTGATTCACATTTGCCAACTTTTGTAGTTTCAGAAGCACAAACCGGGCCAATTTCCAGCTCCAATCTGACATCCCTGGAGGCATGAGTGTGTAGTCACAGGTATGGTATTTCCTCCATACAGATGCAACAGACATCTAAGGAAAGGAAAGGAAAGTGAAATTGCTCAGTTGTGTCCAGCTCTTTGCGACCCCATGGACTATAGCCTACCAGGCTCCTCTGTCCATGGAATTTTCCAGGCAAGAATACTGGAGTGGATTGCCATTTCCTTCTCCAGGGCATCTTCCTGAGCCAGGGAACGAACCCAGCCAGGGAATGCACCCAGCATTGCAGGCAGACACTTTACCATCTGAGCCACCTAGGAAGCCCAATAGACATCTAACCTCAGAGATAATAGTAAAATGGAGGTGGTGATGAGTTTTGAGTCATTATTATCTTTGTTTTTTAAATTTATTTAATTGTACATTTATGCAATTTAATTTTTAATAATGACTGTGTTTAAAATTCCTGGAAGTTTAACCACTGAGTCTTGCAAGTCAGTAGAAGGGGGTTCTCAGCCCATCCTTTCTCCTGGACAACATCCTTAGACCATCAGAAAGGCAGTCTGGACTCAGAATGGTCACAGGAGCTCACATTTTCCTCAAAATCTCTTTTCCTAAGTTCCTTACCTCCATGAATAGACCCCCACCTAACCCACTTGTTCAAAGCTGGAACAGTCACATTAAGAAATAGGCTAATTCTTATTTAGAAGGAAGGAAGAGAGGGAAGAAAGGGGGAGGGTGGGGGAGGGAAGTAGGAGGAGGAAGAGGAACTGGGAGGGGGTGGAAGAGGAAGATTTGGAGTGTTTGGGCTTGCATGCTAAGTCGCTCAGTCCTAACTGACTCTGCATCCTCACGGACTGTAGCCCACCAGGCTCCTCTGTCCACGGGATTTTCCAGGCAAGAATACTGGAATGGGTTGGCATGCCCTCCTCTAGGGGATCTTCCTGACCTGGGGATCGAACCCGTGTCTCTTCTGTCTCCTGCATTGGCAAATGGGCTCTTTACCACTGCCGCCACCTGGGAAGGAGTGTTTGTGGGCACTCAGCAAAGACGAGATGAATGGGAGGAACAGCCACTGGATGGTGCCTCCCAGGGAAGATGAGTCTTGAGGTGGGCCATGAAGAACTGACTGGATGTGACAGTGAAGAGCTGGAAAGGAAGTTAAAGGGGTCTTCATGAGGAAAAGAAGATAAGCAAAGACAAGGGGGAGAAATAAGCCAGGGAAGAACCCAAAGGGCAGACAGTCATCTCTGATCCAGGCCTGGCCTGGGAGAAGGTGGGTGCGGAGGCCTGTGTCTGTTGGGGGAGCCTGGGGTGAAGGTCAGTGATACTGGATGGCAGAGTCTCAGAAGCCAGGAGGAATCAGAGGCTGCCGGAGGAGACCCAGCCTGTGGTGGCCAGTGTCCACTCTGAGGAATGTCAGAGCCTCCTGAGTTCCTTAGCCATCTCAAGGAATCCAGGTTCTATGCTCCTGCTCTGTTGGAAATGGCCCACAGTGACTGGAGAAACCCCCGCTGTTCAGCGTTTCGCACTGAACTTTGTGGCATCTGGAATTCCCTGAGAATAAGGAGGATGTGGACTTCCACTGCCTTCTCACCACGATCCTGCGCCTGGGCTGGGACGTCCCTGAAGCTCCCTTCCCTGTGGGATGAAGTTAGAAACTCTGAAAACCATATGCCCAGAGGCCCCATTAGAGTGTGCAGTTGAGCTGGGAGTACGGCTGCACCCCAGGAGGGCCCTGCGGAGGCTCCCTCCAGCTGAGGGCCCTGTGAGTCAGGGTCCCCCATAGCATGACAAGAAGAACCCCAGCGTGCTACCTGGGTGAGGGGAACAGGTCACACGGGAGTGGGCTCAGGGTACAATCCCACTTTGTGCATCTCTAGGGACAAGAGGTGCTCTCTAAGAGGATAACATACAATAAATAAAGGTATGTGAAGTGAAGTGGCTCAGTCGTGTCTGACTCTTTGCAACCCCATGGACTGTAGCCTACCACGCTTCTCCATCCATGGGATTTTCCAGGCAAGAACTGGAGTGGGTTGCCATAAATAAAGGTATAAGTACTGCCATTTTCTCTACATGGACTGCTTAGGTACCAGGTTTTTAAGTGCGGGTGTGTCTTTCTTTTTTAATAGAGGAAAGGATGTTGCTCGGTTCTTTTTTAATTTTTTATTTATGGCCATGCTGGGCCTTCACTGCTGCACGGGCTTTTCTCCAGTTTCGGCGAGCGGGGGCCGCTTTTTGTTGCAGTGTGCGGGCTGCTCATTGTGCTGGCTTTCCTGGTCGCGGAGCATAGCTCTAGGGCGCAGTGCAGTAGTTGCCACATGCGGGCTCCATAGTTTCGGTTCCTGGGCTCTCGGCACAGGTGCAATAGCTGTGGCACACGGGCTTAGTTGTGCCACGGGGAGGGAGGAGAAGGGGACGACAGAGGGTGAGATGGTTGGATGGCATCACTGACTCGATGGACATGGGTTTGAGCAAGCTCTGGGAGTTGGTGATGGACAGGGATGCCTGGCGTGCTACAGTCCATGGGGTCGCAAAGAGTCGGACATGACTGAGCAACTGAACTGAACTCAACGGGCTTAGCTGCTCCGCAGCATCTTCCCAGATCAGGAATCGAACCCGTGTTTCCTGCATTGGCAGGCGGATACTTTACCACTGAGCCATGTTCCTTTCATTAGAAAGGCCTTCCCTGATAGCCTTTTGTAAAGGATCCCTTAGTCACTGTAGGTCACAGCACACCTTATGTTTCCTGTTTGTAGCACTTGCCACTCTGCAGAATGTTCAGGAGAGTGGACCATTATCAGATCTCTGACTGCTCTATATGAAGTACTTAGAACAGTGCCTGGCATAGAGTTGAGCAGTGTGTGCGTGTGTGTGTGTGTAGAGAGAGAAAAGGCAGTAGGAGAGAAAAAGGAAGGGAGTGAGAGACGGGAGGAGGCAGTAGAGAAAGGAAGGTGTCCTAGCTCAGGTCTCCACTGTGTCCCCTACAGGGATTCACATATGTCTGAGTGCGTCTGATTGGGCCCATCAGGAATATATCCTTAGGAAACACTAAGGCATCACTTGAAAATAAATTCATCCTAAAGTAAAAGACTATAAGAGAAGTCAACCCAGTAACAAAGGCTAGCTGGTGGGAGAGGGGCTATCTGAAGTTCAGCATCTCATCTGCCAGGTTCCAGTCCCCATGTACTCGTTACAGGGAACTGGACATGGCTATTAGCAAAACTTGTCATCAGTATTTCACTGTAAATTCTATACAGCACTGAGCACAGACGGCTCTTCTTTTATGCTGTCTGCAAAATGTAATGTGGAAGGGAGATGGAGAAGAAGTCATGCTCGTGCGGGGAGCAGAGTCACCTTGGCAGTGCCTCCCTGGACCCTGTGGGCTGTAATGTAGCGTCCATGGCTCTGGGACCTGGCAAGAGACAGCATCACCCCGAAGAGGTGATGTTACCCAGGTGGCATTACCTGGCTTCACAAGCAGTAGAGGCCTCCGTAGGAAAGCATACCAAAAAGAAGGAGCTCCAGCAGGGAACGAGGGCCATGCAGAGACTGGACAGGCTTAGAACTCACTCCCTAGGAACTCCTAAAAGTAACTGGGAGAAGTTTCTGGGGGGGCAGTTATGGGGCTGCACATGTATGTTTCGAAGGAAGCAAGAGCCTGCCAGACTATACCTTAATCATTTTGACCAGTTTCGCCCCCGGCCTGGTACAACCTGAGAAAATACAGGGGTTTGAGGCACTGAAAGTAAGGAAGAGAGGTACATGCAAAACAGCTAATAGAACCTAGTAATGCTGAAAAAGGCAAGAGAGTAACTGTTTTAAATTTCAGTGTGGGATTTTTTTTTTTTAAGATAAGTGAAAGTCGCTTCGTCATGTCCAACTCTTTGCAACCCCATGGACTATACATTCCGTGGAATTCTCCAGGCCAGAATACTGGACTGGGTAGCCTTTCCCTTCTCCAGGGGATCTTCCTAAGCCAAGGATCAAGGATAAACAACTCTCTATTAGAGAGTTTCATGTGGAGATTCTGAGATGCAGATCACATCTGATTTATGATTGCTTCACACATGCCACTTCTGGAGAGCTCATTCTAAGGGGTATGATTAATGAGATTCTTTGGCCAATAAGGCCACTTGTAAACTACAGAAACCCTCAGAGGGATTCATCAGTGCTCTTTATGCCTTCTGGAGGCATTTAACTAGCCACCTGGAGAATTCCCCTGTCTCTGGACAATTATTTCACAGCAAGGAAGAAAAAAATCACGTGAGGTTTCCAACCAGTCAAATTCACTGGAGTCAATAAACATGTCAGATTTAGGAAAGAGTTGTATCTATTTCACAGGGATGGTCTCAAGATGGATTTTAACTTGCTTCACTGAAAATGCCCATATATTTCAAAGTAGATTGGTTGTATGGTTTTATTTATACACGATACTTAAAACCTGGTTTTGAATCTTGGCTCCATCACGTAGTAGCTGTGTCACCAGGGCTCCGTTTACAGAGGCTCTGTTACGTTGGTTTTCTAAGGCTTAGTTTCCTCTTCTATAAAATGAACAACCAGACACTACCCATATAGGATTAAAAGAGATAATGATGAATCCATAGTGTTTACAGGAGTGTCTGACACTTTGTGTCCAAATCTTTGAGACCCGTATGGACTGTGGCCCGCCAGGCTTCTCTGTCTATGAGATTCTCCAGGCAGGAATACTGGAGTGGATTGCCATTCTGTTCTCCAGAGAAACTTCCCAATCTAGGGATCAAACCCTGATTTCCTGCATTGCAGGCAGGTTCTTTACTGTTTGAGCTACAGGGAAGACACATAGTATGCACCAAATAAATATCTCTCTTTTTTTTAAGATAAATCTTTCTTCTTCTCATGTGCAAATGAGTGTGGACAATTTTAGATATTACACATACAAAGTTTGGCCAAACTCAGTAGAATGTAATAGTCAAGTCGGTGGTGCTAGTGGTAAAGAACCCGCCTGCCAATATGGAAACGTAAGAGATGCAGGTTCAATCCCTGGGGCAGGAAGATGCCCTGCAGTAGTATATGGCAACCCACTCCAGTATTCTTGTCCAGAGAATCTCATGGGCTGGTGGGTTGCAGTCCATAGGGTCGCAAAGAGTCAGACACAAGTAAAGCAACTTAACACGCGTGCAGTAGACTATAACAGACCAGAGAGAAACAGTCCTGCTTAGGGCTTAGTCTCAAGGCCACTTGCATCACTACCCCAAGATGGACAGTATCAGTGCTCAGCCCAGTTCCTCTAGGATCCCTGTGACCCCATGTGTCCTATCCCTGACTTCTATGTCCCACACCTGTGACTCCTTCGCAGGCAACCTTGGGCTCCTGGAGCAGCAGCATTTGGACCGTTGAGAGCTGGAATGCCTGAGAGTCTACCCTTCCCCACCCCCACCTCCATCTGTCACCTACCACCACCCCACACATACCCTTAACCTGTGGCGGACCAGTGAAGAGTATGAAAGCCCGCCTCCCTTGCTTTAGGTCGAGTTAATCCTAAAGCATGAAGTACACTTCACAGCTCCCCTGTGGAATCAACTTGAAGCCACTCTCAGTGGGATATTGCCTGAAATCACACCATTACCTGGCTTCTTACCAGTTACTTTAAATGACACTGCAAATTCTGACTCTGTAATCTCCTGACCTGGACCTTAGTTAGCTACCTAACACATTCATTCATTCATTATCAAATACTAGCTCAGAACCTACTCTGGGCAAAGCTCTGTTTCTCATTTATGTAGTCAATATTCTGTCCTTTCTCCGCCTTCGGTGCGCTAATTTCCTCTTCTTCAAGGTGTTCCAAACATATTGGATTAGGACTCACCCTAAAGATAATTGCCTCTTTTGTTGTGTTCCTTAGTCACTCGGTCATGACTGACTCTTATTCATCCCCATGGACTGTAGCCCGTCAATCTCCAGTCCATGGGATTCCCCAGGCAAAAATATTCGAGTGGGTTGCTATTTCCTTCTGCAGGGGATCTTCCCAATCCAGGGTTCTTGAACCCAGGTCTCCTGCATTGGCAGACAGATTCTGAGCCACCAGGGAAGCCCCAATTATCTCTTTAAAGATCTCCAAATAGAGCCACATTCTGAGGGAATGGGGCTTAGGACTTCAACATATGACTTTCTAAGGAAGTATACAATTAAGCTCATAACATACATTATTTGTAATTCAAGTAGTGCTAATTCTAGCAAATCATCACTCTACTTTACACATTGTTCTAAAGAACATCTAGTTCACATCTATTGGGCTTTCCAGGTGGCGCTAGTGGGAAAGAACCCACTTGCCATTGCTGGAGACATAAAAGATATGGGTTCAATCCCTGGGTTGGAAAGATTCCCCTGGAGGAGGACACAGCAGCCCATTTCAGTATTCTTGCCTAGAGAATCCCATGGACAGAGAAGCCCGACAGGCTACAGTCCATAGGGTCGCAGAGTCGGATATGACTGAAGTGATTTAGCACACACAGGTCTTAGTTTAAACTCGAGCTGAGTTTAAAGCTGCTGATGAGTGGAAAACACTAACCATCAAATGTGTCAACAAGCCTTTAAATACTAGCTCAGTAGCATGAGGCACCAGTGAGGGATACGGCACGATTTGAACTGCAGTGATTTCCAATTCATTCAGTCAAGTCATTACCAAATTTACTCACGCTTTGATTTGCTTCAGTGTATCTGTTGGCAGTATACATCATTTCTATCATCGATTTGTTTTGTTCTTATACACCAGAGTTTCTGGAAACTGAAGAACGAGGTACTACAGTATTTTACAGAAAACCAGAACCCCTTTGAGACTTGATCAGTTATGACAACTGAGGATGAGAGCAAAGAGCTTCGCTTTGGAAGGATTTCTGCCTCAGTGGGAGGTGTAAGAAGCTGCTAGCCTGACTTTGCTTGCCTGCAGGACAGCTGCGAGCAGATGTAATGTTGATACTTTTAAGTAATTTCCACTTACAACACAATCTACTCTCTCCTACAAGGAGTCTGTTGTGATACTTTGATTCTTAGAACAGAAAAGCTGTTTAAACAAAGCTCTTTCTCTTCCATGGTGATTTAACTGTCCAACTATGGGGAGAAAAATAAAGCTTTCACAAACCTAGGTAACTTAAGCTCAAAATCCTGTCAGCGCTTCAGGCAATTCTCCATTCCCTTCAACTTAAATGATTTTTGTCACTCTCAACAGGAGCAAGACTCCTTTTGATGCCAAGTTAATAAAAATTGTTAACTCATTTTCTTCAGCTTGATGCTGCAAACCAGCAAATACTTTAAGAATGGTTTCACTATGCCAAACTAAGTTTGTTTTTCTATTTCCCAGTAAGTAACTGGGTATAACTATCTTATTTACATAAGTCAGAAGTGACATTTTTAAAATAAATATGTATGTGTGCTAAGTTGCTTCAGTCGTGTCTGACTCGTTGTAACGCCATGGGCTGTAGCCCATCAGGCTCCTCTGTCCATGGGATTCTCCAGGCAAGAATACTGGAGTGGGTTGTCATGCCCTCCTCCAGGGATCTTCTCCATCTTTGTCTCTTATATTGGCAGGTGGGTTCTTTAGCACTAGCGCCACCTGGGAAGCCCCAAATAAACAAATTTAAATATAAAGAAATATATTTAAAATAAGTACATTTATATTTGCATATAAAGAAATAAATTAAAAAGAAATAAAGCCAAACTTAGTAATCAGTTAATGTCTTCCCCCAGATTCCCACACCCCAAAGAATTCAAAGTACTCTGGTCTCTGACTAGCTTACTGCCTCTCCAAGTTATTATTCGATTTCATTAAAGTGAAAAGTAGAATAATGCTCACCTAAGGTTAATTCTTTTGTTGGTCAACCACGCTAATCCTTTTATAGCTCAGATCTGGAGCAACAGAAGAACAATGAAAGTCGGTTAGTTCTGTCTCCAACATTCCAGGGGTTTCTTTCATATTTTCACACTACTAACGGACTACCTTTCTCCACAGACTGTAATTCTACACAAACTCAGTTCTCTTTTCTTTCCTTTTTCTTTGTAACAAAATGAAAATCGTCTAGTTTGAACTAACAACTTTTTCAGTATTTTAAAGGATTTCCCTTAGGTTGCTTGCTGATAATTGCTGAGGTAAAACAATACTATCTCTTAGTACCTGAGGAGGGTTTGGTTTTGTTTTAGGGTCAAATGTGGTATTTATAATAAATAAAAGACTTTAATGAAGGAAAACTACCCCCTGCTGTGAACAAGCAAGAGAGAAGTTAACCATTACAAAGGAACAATTTTGCAGGAAATTATGTCACTAATACAGAAGTTACTGGTTAACTGCAGTTCGGTTTCTGAATTAGTGGAAACAGCTGCATTAGTGAACTATGATGTTCTGATGTTCTTTAAAGTTTGGGAATTCTAACTTAATTTTTTATCACTCAGTAAGATCATGACTAGCATAAAAGCCAGGTGGCTCAGTGGTAAAGAATCCACCTGCCAATGCAGGAGACGTGGGAAGGAGGGTCTGAAGAAGGAAATGGCAACCCACTTTTGTATTCTTGTCTGGAGAGTTCCATGGACAGAGGAACCTGGCGGGCTGCAGTCCATGGGGTCACAGACGAGTCGGACACAACTTAGCACACACGCCACGCCATACAAGATAGCATTATTGAGGCTAGATGCCCTAATGTTTTTTATTCATATATATCGATTTCTAACTTAGTTATAAACTACTGAAGTTTCAGTGATTGCACAATATAACATTTTTCCAACTCTCCGTTTTATAACCTATTTGATCACTTCCCAATGACATGTTCAAATAGTGGAACAAAACCGTACTGAGTGCAGATTTGAAAAGCACTTAAAACATCCATGTGAACAGAGAACAAGATTGAAATGCCATTTAAATTAAAATGCGGTAAAAACTTTTCCTAAGAAGACCCCAGGGAGTTTTCTGGTGGTCCAGTGGTTAGAGCTATGCACTCTCAGTACTGAGGGCCCAGGTTCACTCTCTGGTTGGAGAACTAGGATCTTTTAGCCTTGCAGACAGCACCGTGTCTAAAAACAAGGATGAAAGAACCCAGCACACCCTGTGCTGTGCTTAGTCACTCAGTCGTGTCCAACTCTTTGCGACCCCATGGACTGTAAGCCCTCCAGGCTCCTCTGTTTCCAGGCAAGAATACGAAGTGGGTTGCCATGCCCTTCTCAGCACAGCCTGAACCCTGCCTAACTAATTTTTTCCCATGACTAATTCCAGTCTGGAAGAGACAAATGACAAGACAAGCTCAGAAATCTTACTCAGGCCAGAAGGGAGAGGAAAAAAGAAACAGAAACCATCATATGACTTGTATTTAAGATGCACATTTTTTCCCCCCACCATCTTTGCATCTGTGAAGTGAGGATGAAACAAAAATGGTGTTCAGCCAATTCACCATCAGCTAAACCTGAAAGCCATTCCCTACACTTTCCGGTAAACTTCAATCATGCCATTCTGTATTATAAGCTGGTTCCTGGGAGACCTTTCCCTAGACATTAGGGTTATATTAAAAATGTCTGGATGCATGTCTATCAGTATCAGAACTTCACTTTCAGGTCTGGTAAACTGGGAAAGGTCTAGAACATGCCCAGCACTCCTGGAAAAGTGTGCTTAAGTTCTAACATCGTCCTAGATGATTCATATCCGAACATGGCTTCCCTTAGTACTGGCAGAGGGTGTAAGAAGTACAAGCTCGGTTCTTTAAAAGAATAAAATGGTTAAGTTTAACAAATTATACACCGTGTCATGCAAGGGTTTACGTCTACTTAACTCTATCTCCCCTACTTTTAAATTTCTTGAGAGTAAATGTTCACCAAATTTGCCATATCATTCTTGGCTATAGCCTGGAGCCAATTTAAGTTTTTATGGAAGAATACAGAATAAGGTCTGTTACCTTCACGAGCCAAAATGGTAAACATTTTGACAAATGCTGAATGTTTATACGGTTTTTTAAACTGTTCCTTTATATTAAATACCTTTTCAGTACACCCATAATTAGTACTGGAGAAGGAAATGGCAATGGCAATGCACTCCAGTACTGTCGCCTGGAAAATCCCATGGACAGAGGAGCCTGATGGGCTGCAGTCCATGGGGTCGCGAAGGGTCGGACACGACTGAGCGACTTCACTTTCACTTCTCACTTTCATGCACTGGAGAAGGAAATGGGAACCTACTCCGGTGTTCTTGCCTGGAGACTCCCAGGGACGAGGAAGCCTGGTGGGCTGCCGTCTATGGGGTTGCACAGAGTCGGGCACGACAGAAGCGATTTAGCAGCAGCAGCAATAGCAGCATAGTTAGTACATCAAGGTGGAGACTGCTAGTTATCAGACGTTCATTATGTGTTTTCTCCAAAGACGTAGTGCTAGCACTTTTATTCTGAGCAATCCTTTAAAACACCTGTGTGGTGCCACAATCTTTCATCTACAGGGGTGTATGGACAGGCCATTCAAGATGGCTGTTCTCTTGCTCTCTGGCCCCACCGGGGCCTGCTTCTGCTGCTGCTAAGTCGCTTCAGTCGTGTCCAACTCTGTGTAACACTAAGAGCTGCAGCCTGCCAGGCTCCTCTGTCCATGGGATTCTCTCGGGAAAAACACTGGAATGGTTGCCATGCCCTCCTCCAGGGGATCTTCTGGACCCAGGGATCAAACCCGGGTCTCCTGAATTGCAAGCAGATTCTCTAATGCTGGGCCAGCAGGGAAGTCCCACCTACACCCTATTCACATGACTGACCTTCCTAGGAACTTAGCCCAGGTCCCAGCTATTGATAGCTTATCAAAAGGGCAGTGAGGGGCATACCCCTCTGCTGATTTCCCTGGTAACTAATAAGCCCAACTGGTAATAACTAATAACCCCTGTAACTGGTAATCTCTCCTTCCCCCCAAGAGCGAAGACTGCCACCAGATCCTGGTCCCTTTCCACAACACACAGTGGGATACAGCTTTAGGACCTTGCTTCGGCCAGGTAAGCTACCCCATCCTGTAAACCTCTGCCATCTCTGATTGCTGACTTGGCTGTTTCTTAGATCTTAAAGCTGGGCTAGCACAGGCACTCTAGTGCTTTCTTACACTACTGGTTTCAAAAAGTACAACTGAAAAAATAATTGAAATGGCAAGAGGGTCTGAGCTTAGATTTTAAAACTACAGCTGTGGTTAGATTCTTGATATGTAAACTAGTTACGGTGGTTGATATTATTTGCCAACTTGAAACAGGCCACACAAGTTAAACATTATTTCTGGGTATCTTCGAAGGTGCTTCCAAATGAAACTAGCATTTGAATCAATGAAGTCAGTAAATTGTTCTCCCCAGTGTGGGTGGGTGTCACTCAATCTGCTGAGGGCCTGATTAGGAAAAAAAAAAAAAAAGCAAAAGAATTCACCTCCCCCCCGCCCCCCACACCTTACTATTCAAGCAGAACATCCACTCTCATCTTCTCCTGCCCTTAGACAGGCGTTTATAGCATCGGCTCCCCTGTTCTCAGGCCTCAGACTGAACTGTCTCCCCAGCTTTCCAGGGTCTCCAGCCTGCAGACGGCGGTTATGAGGCTTCTCAGGCCTCGTTATTGTGTGGGACAATTCCTCATAATAAATCTCCTTTTATCCTTTTGGTTCTAATTCTCTGAAAAATCCTAACTAGTATACCAGCTGTGTTTCTGATTTCTATATTAGGAATTCCCTGCTTCGTTGAACTCTGTGGGACAAACGTGTTAACAATAGTTAATAAGTAAGCAAGCGTAGGAATCGTGCTCCCTCTTGTGGCCGAATTTCTTGAAAATTTTCCAGCAAGGGAACTTGCGCTCTTGCAGACCCCACCTCAGAGAAGCCCCACTTCCCATTATAGGCGCTAGATGTATACAGGAATGTGATTTTAAAAGCTGGGATTTGGGTTTGGGGTAATGGACACAAATAAATCAGGACACACCTTTAAGTCATAAAAATAAGGAAAAAATGTAATTCAGTGCTGGAGTCTGATAACATTATATTTTCACTTTTTAATGTCTACCATGTGTGAAGAATATGTCTAGAAACATCAAAAAGGACATATCTTTCAAAGGCAAAAACAGTCTTGGGGTTTGTGGATTCTTCTCTTTATTATAAAATACAGTAAGTAGCTCTCAATGAGGAGTGATTTTTGTCCCCCAGGAGAGTGGTGATGTCTGGAGACTGGAACCTACTGGGTAGAGGATAATGATGCTCTAAACATCCCACAAAATACAGGACAGCCCTCACCCGCAAACTATCTGGTTCAATATATCAGTAGAACTGAGGTTTAAAAAAAAAAACGGAAATAAGAATATTCTTATGAACTCAGTCTCACATCTGACTACATACTTTTGGACTATGCATTTTGTCTTATAATCTAATACAGTTACAATGATAGCCGTTGTTCTTCAAAACAGAAAATAGATTTAGATGTGTTGGTTGCTAGGTACAGTGAGATCAAAATTCCAATATTCTTTTCTCAGCAAAATGCTTGGAGAGTGAAGTTTTTAAATTAACTCCAGGTGGACCTGAAATATTTTCATTAGAAAAACACGCCTGCTAGCAACAGATGCATTGAGAGCTAGAGAAAAGATTGACTGCAACATGGTTAGCTACCCCTCTGGCAACCCAGGAAAAACAATTCGTTTAGGACCAGGAGCCCCAGTCTGGGATCCCTGAATCCTTAGGCGCTCTGAAAATAAGAAGAGTCTGAANTTAGAAAAACACGCCTGCTAGCAACAGATGCATTGAGAGCTAGAGAAAAGATTGACTGCAACATGGTTAGCTACCCCTCTGGCAACCCAGGAAAAACAATTCGTTTAGGACCAGGAGCCCCAGTCTGGGATCCCTGAATCCTTAGGCGCTCTGAAAATAAGAAGAGTCTGAAAGCTATTTTCAACACTTTAAAAATGCTCTAATAACAGTTGAACATGTATAAGAAAAGGCCAGACTAAAACGAAAACAGTATGTAGATGCTTATCGTACATACAAGTTCATCTCATCTGATATAATATTGTAGGAATTTCAAGATCCTTGGGGACAGAATAATACAAGGAGTCCTTTGTGGTTAACAGAAAGTTAGAAACTACTGCCTAAGGAAAGCTACCAGTTGAGATAAGTATTGCACTGATTTTTTTTCCCCTCTAGTTTACTATTTGCAGTGCTTAACCACAGTGCTCGGATATCGTTTAGTTGCTCCATCATGTCCGACTCTTTGCAACCCCATGGACTGTAGCCCACCAGGCTCCTCTGTCCATGGGATTCGCCAGGCAATAGTACTGGAGTGGGTTGCCATTTCCTTCTCCAGGGGATCTTCTCAACCTAGGGATTGAACCTGCATCTCTTGCATCGGATTCTCTACCACTGAGCCACCAGGGAAGCCCAGTACAGTGCTTGGAATATAATGATAAATTCAAATATTCTGGCTTAAGCCGGGGCTTTAAAAAGAAGTAGAGCCACCTCAAGGTCAGAATGGTGGTGGTGGCAATAAGAAAACTCCAAGGGAAACAACAGAGCAATGAAGGAACTGACTCCTAAACCCATCACAGAGAACCCTGCTCTCACATCGACCCTGAGGATATGCATTTGTTTTTAATCAAGGACCTATGGGTTGTTCCCTTGTGGAGCTTTAGTGAAATTTAGAGCTCTAGTAACTTCTAGGCCTTCACCATCACTGCTCCACCACCATAGTCAAAAACAGTGTGCTTTCAAGGAAACTCCACTGTTTTATTTGGGGTCACAACTGTTTAGGCCAGTACATGCTAAGAACAGGCACAGAATCCACCCTCAGTCTCCTTTACTGACTCTTCTTCTGTCCCTCTGGTGTTGGTTGATGTGCCTTGGAGACTGTGATCTGGACACTTTTCTCCCTCTTTATTATACCCACCACCTCTAGGCAATCTCCTGCCCTCCCACAGCCTCACTTACTACCTAGGTGCCAAAGTCCTCTCATTTATTCATCTAGCCTAGACATTCTTCTTAGCTCCAGACCAACAATCTATTAATAACTCTTTATTCAGTTGGATACTTACTTGGCAGTCTCAACCAGTCCAACTTAGAATTCCCGATCTTTCCTCTAAACTATCTCTTCCTCTAGGTTGCCGTCACTCAGTACTGCTGCTGCTGCTGCTAAGTTGCTTCAGTCGTGTCCGNCAGACCAACAATCTATTAATAACTCTTTATTCAGTTGGATACTTACTTGGCAGTCTCAACCAGTCCAACTTAGAATTCCCGATCTTTCCTCTAAACTATCTCTTCCTCTAGGTTGCCGTCACTCAGTACTGCTGCTGCTGCTGCTAAGTTGCTTCAGTCCTGTCCGACTCTGTGCGACCCCAGAAACAGCAGCCCACCAGGCTCCCCCATCCCTGGGATTCTCCAGGCAAGAACACTGGAGTGGGTTGCCATTTCCTTCTCCAGTGCATGAACATGAAAAGTGAAAGTGAAGTTGCTCAGTCGTGTCCGACTCTTAGCGACCCCGTAGACTGCAGCCTTGGAGAAGGCAATGGCACCCCACTCCAGTACTCTCGCCTGGAAAATCCCATGGATGGAGGAGCCTGGTGGGCTGCCGTCCATGCGGTTGCACAGAGTCAGACACGACTGAAACGATGGAGCAGCAGCAGCAGCAGCAGCAGCAGCAGACTGCAGCCTACCAGGCTGCTCCACCCATAGGATTTTCCAGGCAAGAGTACTGGAGTAGGGTGCCATTGCCTTCTCCGGTCACTCGGTACACAGCACTGTAATTCACTATTTTACTTCTCCCAGAATCATGGATAATGGTTTAATTAAACACGTAGTTTATGCTGAATAAATATCTGTGAGATAAATGACTGCGTAAGTAACTAAAAGAGGTACAACGGAGTCAGAGGCGCTGGGGATCACAGGGGCTTCCACGGAGGTGCCAAGATAGGTTATCTGCAGCAGAGCCGGCCACCTTGTCAGATGCAGATTCCCCAGGGAATAGTCTGAGCAGCTGTCATAGAGCTCTTCCACCTCCCATCCAGATGGAGGCTACTGAAGATGGAAAGACTGAAGACTTAGGCACAGGTATCATATGGAAGATTTTGGAAAAAGCTGTGCTTGGGAAATCCCACCCCTACCATGACCATCAGGAGAGAGGGGTAGGGAGGGTGTTGTCCTCTCACTCCAAATCTAGTGGGAGGGACCCCTTTAGAGCACTTCAGCAGCCTGAAGAGATCCAAGACTCACACGCGGGCGAGGGAGACCAACTCTGCAGAGAAGTAACTGCGTTCCCTCTAAAGGTGCGGGGGATCCCGCATGCAGACCCGACAACAGGAAGGTCGATCTGGGCTTGTTTTTAAAAGGATCCTGCCCCCCCAAGAGCAGCATGGCCGGAAGAGGGAAACCTGCTTGAGGCAAGAAGAGGCAGAAACTGAAAGTGATCAGGGGGGTCACTGCCCACATCAAAGGAATGCCAATCAGATGTGTCTGGGTGGTGGTGGGGAGGAGNCTGCCCCCCCAAGAGCAGCATGGCCGGAAGAGGGAAACCTGCTTGAGGCAAGAAGAGGCAGAAACTGAAAGTGATCAGGGGGGTCACTGCCCACATCAAAGGAATGCCAATCAGATGTGTCTGGGTGGTGGTGGGGAGGAGGGAGGGGAGGGTGGGGGAGAGAGAGGGAGGTGTCCTCTGGAGATCGCTTGAATATGCCCACAAGGAAATCAGCTTAAAATCTGCCCTGCCTAGAGATAGCATGGAGCCATCATTCAGTAAACACTTTTGGTTCATCCTTACTTTGCTTCACTGCCCAGCAGAGTCAGAAACAGCAGCCACAGAGTAAGAAAGGTAGTGGGAAACGGGTAGGGGGAGCTTCGCAGAATCTCTACCTGTACCTCGATTTCCTATTTGTCCCCAGGCCTGACAAGGCGTGTAGAATCAAGTCTTTCCTTTGAATGAAGAGTGAAGCGGCGATTAGTATACTGGCTCTGACAATGTAAATTACTGGTTTATATACCGAGTGGATGTTTTATTTTTATAGAGGTAGAGTTGATTTACAATATATTAGTTTCAGGTACACAGCATAGTGATGCAAAATTTTTATAGATCATACTCCACCTATGGATATCATAAAATATTTGTTATATTCCCAGTACTGTATCCTGGTAGCTCATTTATTTTATACGTAGGTGTTTGTACATCTTAATCCCCTCTGCTTGACCTGCCCCTTCCTGCTCCCCTCTCCCCATTAGTAACAACTACTTTGCTCTTTGTATCTATGAGTCTGCTTCTGTCTTGTTATATTCATTTATTTTTTTAGATTCCACATGTAAGCAGAAACACACAGTATTTGTCTTTCTCTGTCTGATCTATTTCACTAAACACGATAAGGAGTGGATGTTTTAAATTGCTGAATTAAGATTAGAATGAACATAAGGACTGAGAGACCAAAGTCATGGAACCTGCTCAAGTTTTCAAGAGGCAGGAGAAAGACCAGACCCACTCAGCAGAATTAAAGAGACAAAAATAAAGTGGCTTCTGTGATTACATCCCATGAGAGCAACGTGCTCCAAGTACAAGCCACAGTGGTTTCAGTGATCAGTTACATAAACTGGGTTGGGCAGAGAAGGGAAAAATGCCAGGATGGCTCTGCTGGGAGAATATAATCGTTGTGGGTGTAGAGTCTCCAGGAGGCTATGGTGTGCATAACTGGGATAACATTTCTGAGGTGAAACAGTTCTGGGTGAGAACCCAGTGTGAGCCTGGGATTAGATCACCGACCTGCTTTGAAGTTCAAGAGGTAAGGAAAGGGGCTTCCCTGGTGGTTCAGTGGTTAAGAATTCACCTTCCAATGCAGAAGACTTGGGTTCAATCCCTAGTCTGGGAAATTTAACATGCCAGGGAGCAACTAAGCTTGTGCATTATAACTACTGAGCCAACGTGCCCCAATCACCGAAGCTCATGCGCCCAGAACCTGTGCTCTGCAACAAGAGGAGCCACCACAATGAGAAGCCTTCACAGCAAAATGAAGAGCAGCCCCCACTCTCTGCAACTGGCAAAAGCTAGCTGCAAAGAAGATCCAGTGCAGTCAAAAGAAATAAATCTTAAAAAAAAAAAAAAAAAAAAGATAGGAAAGAGATTAAGGGATCTTAAAATAAAATTGTTATATAGATGCAGAAATCTTCTGGGATCCTTTCCTAGCTTAGGATGAAAAGAAAGGTGATGCTCACTTCCTCTGTGTGTGTATTCAGTTGTAACTATAGCCTACCAGGCTCCTCCGTCCATGGGATTTTCCAGGCAAGAATACTGGAGTGGGTTGCCATTTCCTTCTCCAGGGGATCTTCCTGACTCAGGGATGGAACCCACGTCTCCTGTGTCACCTGCATTGGCAGGCAGATTCTTTACCACTGAGCCACCTGGGAGGCCTACCATCCTACAACAACTGCTCTTATCAAGATGACCAGGGAGCTCCACAGCATCGTATCCTACACAGGCAATGCTCACTTCTCACCTAGCAGTAGCATTTGATGTAACTGAGCACTTCATTTTCTAAACACTTTCTTCATTTGATTTCGTGGATCCCACCCTCTCTAATTTTATCCCTCCTTCCTGGCCATGCCCTCTCATATTCTTCTGCTGGATTCATCTTCTCTTCTTAATCAGTTAGGGTTAGAAGACCTAGAAGTGAATCACAGGAACTTTTCTCTTTGAGAGAAAACTTTTCTCCTAAGAGGAGACACGTGGCCTTAAACATTTCTCTGTAGTCCCAAATGTGTATATCTTGCTTCAAAATCTCCCCCAAACTCCAACCACTTACTTGCTGTCTATGCTCAGATATCTATCCAGTAGAGCTCTCAAATTTAACATGTCCAGAAACAAATGCCAAGCCACAGTCTGCCCTATATCTAAATTTGCCCCTCACCAAACTTCCCTATCTCAGTAAATGGCATCATGATGGCCCATTTGAGCCAAAAAGAAAAATTGAAGTTGACGACTTCTGTGGCTCTTTATTTACATCCCATCTACAAATCTTGTCAACTCAGCCTTCAGTTTATTGCACCAAACCCAACCAATCTCCCCTCCTCCATCACTCCCACCTTAACCCAAACCATCACCATCTCCCTGCTTCCATACTTACCTTTGTATAATCCCACACAGCCAAAACAATCCATTTAAATGTAAATCAGATTTACCATCTTTGCTCAAAGTACCACCCTCCCATAGCTCCCACCCTTCTCAGATCCCAGAGTTTTTCTAAGGCTTTGTAAAGTGAAAGTGAAGTTGCTCAGTCATGTCCAACTCTTTGCAACCCTGTGGACTGTACATGTCACCTTAAACAGACCCATCTCATCATGCTGGTGACTTAAGTTTTAAGAGTTATCACATACTGTTTCCAAGAAATGTCTCTGATGGCATGCACTGTTTTTTGTTTTTTTTTCTAAAAAGCAAGTATTTTAATAGTAAGTTTGGGGAAACTAGAACCGGTATATCGCTCAGACATTAAGTATAACTCTGAATGTTGCTTATAGTGGGTACTCTTCCATCTACATTCTAGAAATGCACTGAAGTTTTTTTTTTTTAATTTAATAAACAAAAATAATAAACCGAATATAGACTGATGATTCATTTCCCACACGATAGCACACATAAAAAAGATTTTCTCTTATGTTTATTTAGCTCTGTGTTCATACACAGTGATTGAATAGAAATCTGTGAAACTTGTGTCTACCGTGCATTTCTACTTGGAAGGGCAAGTCTATTAACTCATACTTTAAAAATATGCATATATGTTGTATTTAATCAATTCTAAGCCTCACTTTTCTCATATTTTCAAGGCTGAAACTGAGGTCACTCTTAAACGATACAATTAGAGAGCAAAGTTTTTCAGCGACTTTTCCTTCTTGGTGGTATATAAAATAATGGTACCTTGAAATTGATATTAGCTTACATTTGATTAAATACACAAGATAAATCCTCCGCGTTTATGTTCCTCCGTCCTCACTAGCAAAAGTTTAGTATATCATTCCATATGAGAGTTTACTTTTGCTGCATTAAATTTAATTATAACTTGAGTTGGGAAAGGGTAATAACTTCTCACTTCCAAATTGTAGATTGCATCTGTATGAAAATGCTCCAGACTGTAAAACATTATATATATCCTGCGTATTTTTTCACATTTAATGATTACTAGTTAATAGAAGCAATCAACAATGTACCCGCCGACCAGANAGCATCATCTTTCAGGATTTGGAATAGCTCAACTGGAACTCCATCACCTCCACAAGCTTTTTATAAGTAGTTCTCCTTTCTGTCTCTTTCTTTTGAATGGACACATTTGGACATTTGTCCAGTTGCTCAGGAAAGGAAGAGTGAGGCTGAAGACTTCAGAAACTGCTTCTGAGAAAGATCTGACTTTACTTCAAGAACTGTCTAACCAGATAGAAGGGGATGGAGGTAGACGTCTGAGTTATTGTTTTTCGCCCCTAAATGATAAACCAAGATGATATTTTGAGCATGATACTGCTCAAAAACCCAAGGCGTGTATGGCTTCTCAAAAATGTTCTCAAATATGTTTCCCAATTGTACTCTCAAAATGCTCCCAGAGTAGCTCACTTTCTCTACCCGCTTCCTCATACTCATTAGGAGAATCTTCCAAATTGGGTTATGTTGCCCATCTAACCTTGTAGGACAAGCACTGAAATTGAGAATCTCCCTCTGATAGCTTAGGGTGAAGGATGCCAGATTCGTGATCTCTGAAGAAGATGATTTAGCTTTGGGACCAGAGACCAGACTTGACCACTCAGGGCTCTTGTGTGGCAGTTTTATTAAAGTGAAAAAGGGACAGAGAAAGCTTCTGACATAGACATCAGAAGGGGGCGGAGAGTGCCCCACTTGCTAGTCTTAGCAAGGGAGCTGTATACTGTTTTAATTAATTATTACAATAAATCAAAAGAATGTCTTAAGGTTGTAAAGATCTTACCAGACCCATTCCCACAATTTACATTTTAAGATAACAGGATTTAGTTCTGTTCAGTTGCTCAGTCGTGTTGGACTCTGGGACCCCATGGACTGCAGCTCGCCAGGCCTCCCTGTCCATCACTAACTACCGGAGCTTACTCAAGCTCATGTCCTTTGAGTCAGTGATGCCATCCAAGCATCTCATCCTCTGTCATCACCTTCTCCCAGCTTCAGTATTAGTCGTTCCAGTGAATATTCAGGACTGATTTCCCTTAGGATGGACTGGTTGGAATAACAGGATTAGAACTTAACTATAGAAAGATCTTACCAGACCCATTCCCATAAACCTTTTAAGATAACAGTATTAGTCAGAAGGTTTTCGGGAAGGAGAAACTGTCCTCAAGCAGGATATGTTGTTATATAATCCTTAGTACCGAGTTTAAACTGAGTTGTTTTGTTTTGTAATCATCAGTTCCAGGCTTAAAGAAAAAAATGTTTTATGGGACTAAGAAATGTAGAGGAAAAAAAGACCTTTGTTCTTTCTTCCTCCTTGAGAACTCCAGACCCCTATCTCCTCTTCAGGAGCCCCAGACCCCTCTCTCCTCCTTGAGGACCATGGACTTTTCAGTCTCCCTAGAAATTGACTCTTTTCCCTCCAGGTAACACTTTATCTAACTTGTGACTTATTAGCAAATGCTGATTTGTAGCACTATAACTTTTATTCAGCTGATCCTCATAAGGTGGTTTGTACAAGGGAAACCAACAAACCTCAGTTCAGTTCAGTTACTCAGTCCTGTCCTACTCTTTGCAACCCCGTGAATCGCAGCACACCAGGCCTCCCTGTCCATCACCAACTCCCGGAGTTCACTCAGACTGGTGTCCATTGAGTCGGTGGTGCCATCCAGCCATCTCATTCACTGTTGTCCCCTTCTTCTCCTGCCCCCAACCCCTCCCAGCATCAGTCTTTTCCAGTGAGTCAACTCTTCACATGAGGTGGCCAAAGTACTGGAGTTTCAGCTTTAGCATCATTCCTTCCAAAGAAATCCCAGGGCTGATTTCCTTCAGAATGGACTGGTTGAATCTCCTTGCAGTCCAAGGGACTCTCAAGAGTCTTCAACACCACAGTTCAAAAGCATCATCAATTCTTGG
>SJYA01002375.1:152866-198972 GCA_006410615.1 Neotragus moschatus | reverse complement strand
TGATGGGACCAGATGCCATGATCTTAGTTTTCTGAATGTTGAGCTTTTCCGATAATGTTGAGCCAGTTTTATCACTCTCCTCTTTCACTTTCATCAAGAGGCTTTTTAGTTCTTCTTCACTTTCTGCCATAAGGGTGGTGTCATCTGCATATCTGAGGTTATTGATGTTTCTCCCAGCAATCTTGATTCCAGCTTGTGCTTCTTCCAGCCCAGCATTTCTCACGATGTACTCTGCATAGAAGTTAAATACAGCAGCTTCCCACTAACTGTCCATTTTACACATGGTGTGTATATGTCGATGCTACTCTCTCAATTCGACTCTCTCCTTACCCAGCATTTTCACAAGAACAAATTATGTCTTTGAATGTATAAGAAAGAATCAGAAATGAGAATATAGCTTCATATTCTGTGGTTAGGAATTCTGCCTATGCTTCTTGTGTTTAGTAGTGTGAACAGTGTCCAGTGTTCCTTTGTTTGTAAATTTAACAGGCATCAAATTTACTTGATTATACTTGAGAGCTTTTCTTCAACTTAGTCTAATCACATTTTCAAGTAGAAGTTTGCCTTTATTCCAGTTCACTGGGGTCTTTATTCCAGTGCAGTGAATTGTTTCACAAGTATTCACTCTAAAGTATATCAGTGGATGTAGAAAACGGACTTGTGAATATGCTGGGTAAGGAGAGAGTGGGATGAATTGAGAGAGGAGCATCGACATATACACACCGTGTGTAAAAGGGACAGTTAGTGGGGAGCTGCCGTATAGACAAGGAGCTCAGCCCGGTGTTCTGTGATGACTGAAAGGGCTGGGACGGGGGCATGGAGGCGCAAGAGGGAAGGGATGGAAATGTACACGTAGCTGATTCACCTACAGCAGAAACCAGCACAACATTGTGAAGCAGTTACACTCCCATTTTAAAAATAATTTAAAAATTAAAGTGTATCCGTGAGAAAGAAACTGAATATAGAGTTAAAATCTGTAGGCTTCATAATTTATAGGTTAATCCAATAGTCCTGATATTTGGAATGCTGAGAGGTCAGGTAGTTCTTGGAATGTGTGTTTTCTAAACTATGTCTTACAATGTAACTTTCATGAAGAACCTTTCTGCATTGTATGAAAAGGAATAGGCGTTTTACTTTACTCTCAGAATATCGTTACACATTTGATGTCCAACTATAAGGTATAATAATTAGAAAGGAAAAGGGGTGGTTGGAATCCATGCATTCTTCTAATGCCTCACCTAAACTATTACTTTTAAAAACCATGTTTTGCCAAACCTAACATAATCCCCTGTAAATGTTAAAAGTGTTTCTTATTTTCCCTCTGGGAAAAAAATTCAAAACATAGTGAAATAGTTTGAAACATAGTGAACCTCTACAGACTATGAGAGTTGTATCTTAGCTATATGTGAAAACCAATCATATGCTCACAAGGAATTCTCTAATTCATTCTTCAGGTGAAATTTACCGGAATAGAACTTCAGATGTGTCTCAAGCCACTTTAGCCAGTGTATCCCCAGTGTTTACTGTGGTGAGTATGTGTGGTCCATTTGATGCCTTACAGAGAGTACATACTTATTAAGTTAACTGGGCTGGACTGATCAGCCATGATACTACTTACTTAGTTTTATAATGTATAAGTCATTGTCTTTTGTTTAGTCAGTAACTTGAGTGCCAGCTAGATTTGCTTCATAGCACTCTTGAGTCTTTGCTAATATCTGCAGAGCTTGTCTTAGTACTAGAACAAATGGCTCAAATCACATTTCAGAGCTTCCTGGTTGAAACTCAAGACTTCTCCAGAAATCTATTCAGAAGTCCTTGAAAGCTATTAGCTACAAAATGACTTGAACCTGTGCTATGCAACATAATACATGCAGAAGCATTTTGAAGGCAGCACAGGGTGTTACTTAATACTGCAAGCTTTCTTGGGTCTTGATCTCTGCAACGTTCTCTAAAATGGTTCACAGAAAAAAATTGAATAAAACAACATAAATAGTGTGTATCACACACATTTAGAGAAAAATAAGGCTATTGGGGCACATATTAACAAAGGGAAACTCTAGGTCAAAGGTTACATGGAAATTGGTTGTAATATTCTTGTAACATTTTTGTAGGCTTTTAATTTTAAAACCTTAATTTTTAGAGAAAGTGCTTGCTCTGAGCCAGAGTTTGTAAATTCATATGTCAACTCTGTCTCTTACTAACTAGATGGACTTGGACAAGTTACGATAATATCTTGGTGCCTTGGTTTTCTCATCTGTAAACTAGGTTGGGAAGGATTGAGGGCAGGAGAAGAAGGGGACAACAGAGGATGAGATGGTTGGATGGCATCATCGACTCGATGGACATGGGTTTGGGTGGACTCCGGGAGTTAGTGAGAGGCAGGGAGGCCTGGCATGCTGCGGTTCATGGCGGTCACAAATAGTCAGACATGACTGAGCAACTGAACTGAAACTAGGAGTAATAGTACCTACCTTGTAGAATTATGAGATTTAAATTAATTTAAATATGTAAAACCCTTAAAAATAATACCTCACACATGGTAAGCATTCAGCGTATATATTAGCCATTATATATCATCATTATTTAGGCTTTTTAACATAGCTTTTCTTTATGAACTGTACAGAACAAGAGAACTCCCAGAACTGCACGGAGAGGTTGTCACTGTTATTCACTCTTCTGGGAATTAACCAGTTTAATTAAACAATACAAAGTCAGATGTTAAATATCAAAAGAAAGTTCTTTGCAGGTGAAATCATTGTCTACCAAGAACACTTAAGAAAATCAGTTGATGCTATTTGAAATAATGTGAGTTCCTTTGAAGGTAAACATTTAAAAAAAAATCAGTTTGTATGATCTCTTTTTTTTAATTAAAAAATTCCATTAAAAATGATACAGATAAATACGGAGATGCTAAAATTTTCATCGTACACTGTTAAGGTGAAAGCAGAGGAGAGCCTGCAAAGAAGTGTATGTAGCGTGAATGTATTTAGTAAGAATAAGTCCAGAAGGGCATTTAGTAAAATGTTAGCATGGTTTTCTCTAAACTTTGTGACCGAATAGTTTTATTTGCAAATTTTCTGCAGCAGATGTATGTATTTGAAATAAGCTTAAGGAGGAAACCTAGTATATATTACACAAAACAAAACTTCCCTTGATGTAAGTTTCCCTTTAACTCTGCTGTTTTATGGCGCTTATATATTCCTATTGATGTTATCTTGGCTCACAAGAACCAAGCTGAAATATACTATGCAGTTTTATTGTGGTGTTATTAACACAGCATGCATATTTAGGACTTGTACGTCAAGTATATCTTAGAGTATATCTTCTGAAAATACATATTTAAGTAGTAATTAATGCAGCCCAGCACATAGTGATTCATTTAACATTATTTTGACATCTTCAGACTTGACTTGTGGACAAGTATTGCAGGAAAATGTTCCCTCTGCTTATAGGAAGTAAGTACAGTTTTGGCATTGTGTCCTCTCTGCGCTGTCAGAAGAGGTCTTTTCTGTACATACTCATTGATTCTGCAGCACCCACCAGAGAGACCTCATAGCATCCCACAGATATTAATACTTAGATTCCCAAGATAAGCCACGTTTGATCCCAGTCTATTCAGAAGGCAAAAGGATAGGAAATTCACAAGGGCAGTATTTGGTGTTTTCTCTTCGAAAGAAGTCCTTCCAGCCATCCAGGGGCTCCTGTGGTCCCCTGTGTGAAGCTCAGGTATGAGGAGAGGATATTCTCAAAGGTGGGTGCGAGATCCACCTTGGCCTAGACTGCCTGAGGCCCTCTAGTGCCGGTATCTCTTGTCACCATCCCAGAGGCATATCCCAGGCTCCTGCAAGGAGCAGTCAGTTACAAGAGCCACTGTCTTCGGGAAAGGCAGAACTGTGGCTCCCCACCAGGTATCATAATCCATTCTCAGTCTCCCCAGGGCAGCCCGTTGGGCATTTTCACCATGAACGATACGGCCCAGTAACACAGCTGACACTCCTTTATCAGATCTTCTGAGGAACCAAGTTAGATAGTTAATCCAAGGTCAGATTTGTCCTGGCAAAGGAAAGAGGACTTTTTGTTTTAATGCTGAACTCATAACCGAATTTAACTTAAGAACAGCAGATATGGTTTATATCTTCATTATTTTAGTTATTTTCATAATACCATATGATATGATACCACAAATCATGTGCTGATTTGGGAGAAAATAATGCTTTTATTATCTGTTTCCAGACAAAATTTGACAAAGAAGGAAAGGTGACTTCTTTTGGTGAGTATCTAATTTTCTTTTAAATCAACCCACTGGAAGTAAAGAAATTATTATATGTTGAGTAGAATATTGTTTGCTTATATGGGTGTGTTGAAGATGATCTTTCATAAGCATTTGTCCATTAGCCCTAATTACTGGCAGCATTTGACCCATACTGTAATTTTCGGGGGCTGGGGGGGAGGTGAGAAGCCACTCACTAACAGAATGTTCAAGCAAGAGTGTTGTTTGGTATGCAGCCAAGAGAGAAACACTTTTCCCTTTTGTTTCTCGTCCTTAGTCTCCCTTTCACTGCCCTGGTCCTCATGTTTATCTCCTCCTGTGCCATGTTGAAGGCAGAATCAAGTAATACCTCTGCCATTGCAGTTGCAGTGGGTGATGGCGGAAAGGAGGGACAGGGCACTGGATGGTAGTCATTGAAACTCGGCCAACGATGGATCTTGTGGACAGTTACTTTCCAAAATGAAACTCAGCGTTACTTTGCCATCTGACCTCAGGTGCAGGTTTCAAGTCTCCCTGTCCTTCCCACGCTCCAGTCCTGTTCCTGCTGTTGCTGAAATCCTAGTGGGGTATATTGGGTATTGTTTGGCTCAGTATCGCCTCAAAAGGTTGTTCTACTTGGAGCTCTGTCACAAGTGTGGCTTGATACTATAAGAATAGATGCTCCCATTACCAGCATGATTTCTTGAGTTTGTTTATCTATTTTGCTTTTTCTTAGGTGATAAATTTAGTTTTCAGGTAGGAGAATCTAGTGATTTTATTTTCTCATTTTGTATTAGTCTAAGAACAAAGACAATTGGACCATCTGTTCGTAGATTTAAAATGCTGAACTTAATAATGTAGTAAAGAAACAATAGAAAATGTAGTTCTGTATAGTTCATATTTAAAAATCCATACATCTAGAGCTAGGAGTTGTTACTGTGAGTTCTAATGATGTATAATTATGGTTTTTATACTGGTCCCAAGGGGTTTCTTTAAGTGCAGAGAAATTTAGTTTGACCAGATTTAGCCTGAATAAGTTTTTGAGGTAGAAATGGGTGTTACAAAGACCCATTTTGATTACTTAGCCATTAAAAAGAATGAAATAATGGCATTTGCAGCAACATGGATATAGATTGTCATACTGAGTGAAGTAAGTCAGACAGAGAAGGAGAATTATTGTGTGATATACTTTATATGTGAACTCTAAAAAGAAATGATACAAATGAACTTACAAAATAAAGACTTGCAGACTTAAAAAACAAACTTATGGTTGTAAGGGGAGTGGGGAGAGTCAGGGGGAAGGGATAGTTAGGGAGTCTGGGATGGACTTGTACACACTGCTATATTTAAAATGGCTAACCAACAAGGACCCACCATATAGCATATGGAAGGAACTCTGCTCATTGTTATGTGCCAGCCTGGATGGAAGGGGAGTTTGGGAGAGAATGGATACATGTGTATCTATATGGCTCAGTCCCTTGCTCTTCACCTGAAATTGCCACAACATTGTTAATGGGCTATACTCCAATACAAAATGAAAAGTTAAAAAAGTGCAGTGGCATAAATTGGGAAAAAAAAGCAAAAAGTCGCATTTTAGCTCTTGTTTCTGGTAGTAATAGAAGATTATCTCAGTGGTGTTGGGAGGGGTACTCTGATACAAAAATCTAAACTTTTTGGTTTATAAGTTTACCCACTCTTTTTATTGAACACATTTTTTTTTTTTAGAAAGGAAGAAAACTGACTTATATCAAGAATTAGGTCTTCAAGCCAGAGATTTGAGATTTCAGCATTTAATGAGCATCACAACCAGAAACAATAGGATTATCATGCGAATGGAGGTAAAGGACTTTATTTCATTTACATTTCTCCCCTGCAGTCTTAAAGTTCCCTCCTTACTATCTTGATCAGTAGTTTAAAAGTAATTTTGTAATGAAAAAATAGATGTGTGAAACTATTATATAATATAACATGGTGCTAGGAGTAGAACTCATTTTACGTGGATTGTGTCCCTGTGCTTAGCGGGTGAAGCACTGCTCTGGTAATCATGGAAAAGGTCTGACTGCAGTCTCCTTTCTCACTGTTTGAATTTAGTCTCTAGTTTCTGAAATAAGGGAAAGATTCTTGGTTTATAACAGACTTTTTCAATCGTATACAGTATAAATGTAATTGCATTGTAACTTCAGCTACTAAGAATATATTCTAGTTTTCGAAATAGCCTAGAAGTAGCCTTTATATTTTATCATCTTTTGTTTTTTAAATATTTATTTATTTGGCTGCTGGATTTTAGTTGCTGCATGTGGGATCTAGTTCCCTGACCTGGGATTGAACTGGGCCCCCCCTTGCATTGGGAGCGCAGAATCTTAGCCACTGGACTACCAGGAAAGTCCTTAAAGTTTATAACTAGCATTTTTCAAAACTTTTTAAAAAGTGCCTGTTTATTAGAGAAGTATGTGATAAAGCAAACTATTTTATAATATAACATGTTAGGAGTAGAACTCATTTTACATGGATTATAGAAGAACGTTAATTATAGCAACTAATTGGTATGTGTATAGGTATTCACTGTATAATTTTTCAACTTTTCTGAATAAAAATGTTCATATTAGAGTTGACCTTTGAGCCTCATGGGGGTGTGGACACCGAACCTCCAAGCAGTAAAAAATACATGTGTACTCCCGTGGTGGATTCATGTCAATGTATGGCAAAACCAATACAGTATTGTAAAGTAAAATAAAGTAAAAATAAAAATTAAAAAAAAAATAAAAAAAATAAATTTAAATTACCACCCCCCCAAAAAAACAACAACAAAAATACATGTGTACGTTAGAGTTCCTCCATACCTGCCGGCCTCAGATTTAGCCACCGCAGCCATCGTGTATTTGTGTGGTATTTACTGCTGAAAAACATCTGCATGTAAAATGATCCAAACAGAATATGTTAGCCTTTCTCTTCAGAATAAATTTTTAACTTCGTAGTGTTCTAAATTAGAGCACTAAGGCTACATTTTATCTTTATGATTTCAAATTAGCTTAGTATGTTTTGGTAATATTCTAAAAAGGAAACTTCCCCACTTCAGCCAAACCAATCATGATTAACTAGTCTTTTCTAAAAATCTGCTGAATGCTTGACTTTAAGACCTTGCCTTGTTTCCTTTGTTCTCTATATTTCTCTTGATTACCCTGGAAATCCTAGTAAATACGTAATTTCCTTAATTCTAGTTCTGTTGAGAGTGAGTGAGAGGTATTAAGACTTGCATTCATTTCAGGCTTCCTTTCTTTTTTAAAAAGAATGTCTTGGTTTTTTGTGTTTGTTGATTTGTTTTTGAAAAACCAAATGAACAGTGATTTGATTTAGGCTTAGTCCAAAATTAATAGAGTATTGGGACTTCCCTGGTGATGCAGTGGCTAAGATTCCTTGCTCCCAATGCAGGGCTTGGGTTTGATCCCTCATCAGGGAACTAGGTGTCACGTGCTGCAGCTAAGACTCGGTGCAGCCAAATAAATAGTTTTTAAAAATTAATAGAGTATTAAATTCTAAATATTTTATGAATGTTACTTTTCCCCTACAACTCTACAACTTATATATATGCCTGTGTACATATATCTATCTACAGATATGTGCGTGTGTGTATATATATATATATATATATTTTTTTTTTCTTAACAGTATTTGAAAGCTGTGATAACTCCGGAGTGTCTTCTGATACTAGATTATCGTAATTTAAATTTGGAGCAGTGGCTTTTCCGGGAACTCCCTTCACAGTTGGCTGGAGAGGGTCAACTTGTCACATACCCTTTACCTTTTGAGTTTAGAGCTATAGAAGCACTCTTGCAATATCGGGTAAGCCTGTGTTTGTCTAGCTTCTTGAATGTTTCTGATTTTACAATGCTATGGAGGAGGAAGACACTTTGGTTTTTTCTTTTTTGGGCTGTGCTGGGTCTTTGTTGCTGTGTCAGCTTTTCTCTAGTTGTAGCAAGCAGGGCCTTCTCTCTAGTTTTGGTGCACAGGCTTCTAATTGCTGTGGCTTCTCTTGTTGCTCAGGGTTTCCCTGGTGGCTCAGATGGTAAAGAATCTGCCTGCAGTGCAGGAGACTGGGGTTCGATACCTTGGTCAGGAAGATCCCATGGAGAAGGAAATGGCTGTCCACTCCAGTATTCTTTCCTAGGAAATCCTATAGATAGAGGAGTCTGGCGGGCTACAGTCCAAGGGATCACAGAGTTGGACATGACTTAGCCACTAAACAAGTCTTGTTTCTGAGCACAGGCTCCAGAGTGCTAGGGCTTCAGTGTCAGTAATTGTGACTCCTGGGCTCACTAGTTGTGACTTCTGGGCTCTAAGGACAGGCTCAGTAGTTGTGGTGCACAGGCTGAGTTGCCTCACAGCGTGTAGGATCTTCCCAGATCTGGGATCCAACCCATGTCTCTTGCATTGGCAGATGGATTCTTTACAACTGAGCCACCAGGGAAGCACTGGTATTGTTTTAATGGCACTTGCCATAACCCCACCTTCCCTCCAAATAGAAACATCTCAGGGTCTTATATGTGGAAAGTACTTAATTCTTAAACTTTTTGACTCAAATAGATCTAAAGTCTCTAGGTGTAGTATACAGAGTCTCTTTAACAGTCACGTTATGACATTCAGTGAAACACATCTCAGGTTGTCTATCCTGACATCATGTTCAGGGATGCTAATTCAAAATCCTTATCTTAAATATGATATAAATGAACATACCAAAAGGTTTTAGCTGTATGCCATCTTATTCTCTAACTAAATTGTATGTTGGATAACTGCTTACACGTGATAAAGTAAAGTAAAGTCACTCGGTCGTGTCCAGCTCTTTGTGACCCCGTGGACTGTAGCCCACCAGGCTCCTCCATGCATGGAATTTTCTAGCCAAGAATACTGGAGTGGGTTGCCATTTCCTTCTCCAGGGGATTTTCCCGACCCAGGGATCGAACCCGGGTCTTCCACATTGCGGGCAGACACTTTACCGTCTGAGCAACCAGGGAAGCCCTACACATGATAAATATAATACAAATATTTCATCAGATCATTCTGCTACTTACCAACCATTCTTTGATTTGTTTGTACAATCTTTTGTCTGAGGTAGCTAAATGATGCCTCTGTTTGAGACCTAGTTTGACATAGGAATNGTCTTCCACATTGCGGACAGACACTTTACCGTCTGAGCAACCAGGGAAGCCCTACACATGATAAATATAATACAAATATTTCATCAGATCATTCTGCTACTTACCAACCATTCTTTGATTTGTTTGTACAATCTTTTGTCTGAGGTAGCTAAATGATGCCTCTGTTTGAGACCTAGTTTGACATAGGAATCGTGTACACTTCTCACAGCACTTGTATTAAATTGATAATCACTGAGGGTCTGGGGATCCTGTCAAGCTCTGAACAAGGATGGTCACTGCTTTCTTGGCCATGACAAATCTTTCGTCATCTATTCTTCCCCCATCAGTCAGGATAGTACTGTTCAGGACCTGGCTACACGCAAGAGCCAGTGCGTGAGCATCCTCACCAGAGTGGGAGAAGAGGAGGGGAGAGTAAAGGAAGCATGAGGTGGGTGGGGGGTTGGTGGTACCTGGCACCCTTCTCTTTGTCTGCCTTGCTCTGTTGAGGTAGTAGGAGATGGCTCCATTCTTTACTGGTGTTAGTAAGGCAGTAGCACCAGCTAGTACCAGCCAATGAGATGGTGGCTAGTTGAAGCTCACTCACTGAGCAGGGAAGTAACAGAAGGAAAGAAATGAAGGTACATGAACAGTGGTCAGTGCTGAAGCTACACAGACCAAGTCAGCTCTCAGGAGCTCATGCTGGGGTGGAGAGTGTGTTGCAATTTACACTATTAATTTCACTACTTAATTCAGCTACTGTTACGCTGCATACTAACAGTTATTGGAAGTATTTTAATATTTTAACAGATAGTATAGCTATATCATGGAGAAGGGCAACGCACTCCACTATTCTTGTCTGGAAAATCCCATGGACAGAGGGCTGTGGTCCATGGGGTTGCCGAGAGTCTGACACAACTGAAGCGACTTAGCACGCACATACACATATCTGTGTCAGTGCATACCTGCTGAGTAATCCTGCTGTGCCTATATTAACAAGAATAATAAATGTACATTTGACTTTTCAACTTTATTTTTTAAAGTTTAAGATATGTTTTGTTTTTTAAAAGAGCTTTTTTATATTTTTCAAAAGAACTTTGTTCATAGGAATTTTGAGCTACATCCTATTCTGTTACAAAGAACATAGGTATTGTTTACCAGACGTGAAGTTTGTTTTAACCAGGGAATGGCAGCTTTTCTTTTAATCAGTCCTCTATTCCTTTCATACTAAGTGTCTGTAGGGGGAGGACTCTTACAGGAATTAATTTCCTGTCACCCAAATGGGAGCCTGGCAACAACATTATGCATGATTATCTTTTAACCTAGGAGATTAGTTTTTTAATCATCTGGAATAGGCATTCCAACAGTAACCATGTTCTGAAATGTTACCAACCTTCCTAGCTATTTTCAATTTCTGTATTTAATCAGAAGATTCACTGACCGTGAGTATTCTAAAAAGATTGTTTTAATTCTTATGAAAGGTCATGTTGTTATCTAGATCAACACCCTTCAGGGGAAACTTAGCATTTTACAACCACTGATCCTTGAGACGTTGGACGCTTTGGTGGATCCCAAACATTCTTCCATAGACAGAAGCAAACTGCACATCTTGCTACAAAACGGCAAAAGGTAAATATGAGTGATTTACCAAGTTGGGAATTAGACACAAACATCTTAAACTTCTCTTTTAGTAGTCTTAAGAGTGAAATATTTAACGTAAATTCAGATCCAAATTAGTGTAATTATTAATTAGTGTATTATTAAAAATACCAACTAGCCTTGCAAATGGTAATGACATTATTTACTTTGAAACTTACTCTCAGTCCCTTCATTGCCATATCTGGTTTTCATTATTCTTAAAAATCTTTCATAACTTTAAAGTAGGAAAGTAGCCTAAGTGGGAAGTTGAGCTAAAGGGGGCACACAAACAAATATTTATTGAAAAACTGTTTTCAATGAAATGCTGTATCAGTCTCTTTTATATGTGTGATCTCATCTCAACCTGTCATCAGTCCTGTTGACATGGTCCTCATTTTGAAGATAAGAAAATCCAGGTCTAAGTAATTTGTCTAAACTTTAATAGCTACTAAATGACAGATCTATATTCAAATCGTATTTTTTTCCCTCCAAAGTTCATGAGGTTTTTCTTTGTTGATCATAATGCATTCCAGAATTTAATATATTAATTTGTATTACAGATTGAATGATCAGTCCCTCAGGATTTGTACCCCCTAAAATACTTTCAAGAGTTAACAGTTAAAATTCCTGAGTCAGTTTTTTGTCAAAAAATATTAGGGTATTCTTATCAAATAAAAGTAAATGGTCTCGTCTTATATTATCACTACCATAATTAAGAATAAAAGTAAATTTCTGGCCCCAAAAGTTTACATCACAGTGATTGTATGTTTCTGAGATAAGTAACATATGCTGAAAATTATATCCTCATTTGATTTTATCACTTAATATATTAACAGTCTTGTATTGGGAATTTATTCTCAAACTGCCTAAGAAATACCAAAAATTTTTTACAAGTCAGTGTTTATCATGAGTGTATAAGGAAGTCTGCTTGATAAGACATTAGAAAGGCACTACTCCTGTAGGAAAAATTTTTACAGGTTTATGTTATTGATCATTTCTATACAATTATTCTTACAGCCTGTCAGAGTTAGAAACAGATATTAAAATCTTCAAAGAGTCCATTTTAGAGATCTTGGATGAAGAAGAGCTGCTGGAAGAGCTCTGTCTGACAAAGTGGAGTGACCCACAAGTCTTGTAAGTGAACAGTGATGCTTTGTTAGTTTTTCCCTTAGAATCAGTTGTCTGCTTCAGGTAACTTTTTATAAAGAAGAACATTTTTCTGGAATAGAAGGTGCACTTTTTATCCCCAGTTTCATTATTTCCTTTTCCGTATTGCATCTAACTGAATTTAATGCAGACTTGTTAAGTGTTTGCTCTGTATACAACAGCTATAAAGATAAACACACCATTGCCTTTATCTTCAAATGCCTGACCAACAGAGTGACATACACGGCTAACTGTGCTGGAGAGGTCAGCGGGAGAGGTGGGGCAGAGGGTGGATGGAGTGCAGGGAGGTGAGTGAGACACTGGCACAGGTTCTGTAAGCCTGGTTAACATAGAAACACTCATCTTACAGACCTTTCCTCTCTTAGGAACTTAAAAATCATGTATGCTTCTGTGTACACGCAAGTTTAAATGCTGCCTTTTCAAATGTTTTTGTTCTTTGTAACTATCAGTATCAGAGATTAATACAGACACCTTTGTAATGTGCATGGTTTCTGTAGTGTGTACAGATTTTTTAATTGAGAAATTAGTTACCTATATCTTAATAAGTAAACAAAATAAAAAGGGCTCTGTAACCCTTGATATTCTAACAGATAGATATATTAGCAGAAACTCGAGCACTTGAATTCTTGTTTGCTTTCCTTCTTAAGCCAATCTGTCTCTAATATGCTTTATAAGTGTCTTTTACAGAGTGCTTCATTCCTGCTTATCCTCTTTGGTAGGACCGGGGGTATAACTAAAGAGGGGGAAAAAGCTAGTAACTTTTTTTTTTTTTTTAACTGAAGTATAATTGGTTTACAATTGTGTGCCAATTTGTAAGTCTAATTTGTGACTGCGTTACACACCTATGTATATTCATTTTTTAGATTCGTCTCCATTGTGGTTTATCCCAGGAGATCGGTTATAGTTCCCTGTTCTGCACAGTAGGACCTGGTTGTTAGCCATTCCATGTAATCGTTTGCCTCCACTACAGGCTCCCAGTCCATCCGTCACCTCCTCCCCCTTGGAAATCACAAGTCTGTTCTCTGTGTCTGTTCTGTAGATAGGTTCATTTACGCCACATTTTAGATTCCATGTATAAATGGTATCATGTATTTGTTTTTCTAAGTTCACTTAGTATGATAATCCCTAGTTGTATCCATGTTGCTGCAAAAATGGCATTAGTTCATCCTTCTTATGGCTGAGTAGTATTCCATTGTATACATGTACCACATCTTTCTTCATTCACCTGTCCACGGACATTCAGGTTGTTGCAGTGTCTTAGCTGTTGCAAATAGTGCTGCTACACTATGAATATGCTACATTGGATGCCGGAGTCCAGCCCCGGTGGATCCAGGGTGATTCGAAGGGTGAACGGCGTAGGCGAGGAAAAATCTTATTTATTTATTTAATTAGAAATATAAGATTAGATTAGGAAGAAATAGTGTAGTAGGAAAATATAGTGGAGAAGAGAGGCTGAATAACTTGGTTTACATGGAGAACTAATAAAGTTCCAGACAAGGAACTTGGACCATCTGTGTTAGGTCACCGGTGTCCATTTGAATATCGGAGAGTGCCCCACCTTGGGCTCCCTCTCTCAGAGATCTTAGAAGCTGGGACAAGTAAGTAGACATGGCGAGCCTCCATGCCCTAGATGGGAATTCAGCCAGAAATTAGAGCAAAGAGGAACACAGGGGAAACCAGTCCTTCCAATGACTGGCCCAGCCCCTATTATCCTTCAAGGCCTTTTATACTTTTGATTATACATAGAGATCAATGGGTAACACAAAGTTATGCAGCATTAGCAGCCCAGACTCTTATCAAAACCAGGCTTTTCTCTCTGCATATCTAACTGTATACACAAGTCTTAGGTGATTTATATCATCTTCCGGCCAGAGGGCCAATTAACATTTTACAGCCTTTTTCTGATAAGGATTTGTCAACCAGAAGACTTATATGTATTGTTCTTCCCAAAGTCTGGTGCCACTCTCAGAAAACACTAAATTTACATTCTTACATAGCAAGGACACAAGAGGAGTGCAGTGATATATAACAGATAGGAAAGTAATTAACTCAAAAGTCTAGTGTTGCTAACATCAAAACTACTATATACCTCTTTCTNTTTGGGGCTGTGCTGGGTCTTCGTTGTTGCATGGACTTTCTCTGGTTCTGGCAAGTGGGGATTACTCTAGTAGCAGTTCACAGGCTTCTCACTGGGGTGGCTTCTCTTGTTTCGGAGCACGGGCTCCCAGGCACTCGGGACTTCAGCAGTTGCAGCCCCTGGGCTCTAGAGCACAGTTGTGGCATGCGGGTCTAGTTGCTCTGCTGCGCTGTGTCTCCTGCAGTGGGAGTCGGATTCTTTACCACTGAGCCATGAGGGAAGCCTGCTGTTGGGTTTTTTCTATTTTTTTTAATCTCAATTTTTTTCCTTCCTGATCTTTATTATTTTGCTCCTACTGACTTGAGGGTTTTTTTTGTTTGTTTTTTTTTTCTGATTCTTTTAGGTCGGATGTTAGGTTGTTAATTTGAGATATTTTTTCTTGTTTTTTGAGGTAGGTGTGTAATTTCCTTTTTGATTTCCTCATTGACCTTTTGGGCAGTAACATGGATTTCTTTTCCTTTGGTTGATTTCTAGCTTCATGCTGTTGTGAGGAAAAATGCTTGAAATAATTTCTTTACTCTTATGGTTGTTGAGGTTAGTTTTGTGTCCTAGTATGTGGTCAGCCCTAGAGAATGCTCCATGTGCACTTGAAAAGAATGTGTATTCTGGGTTGTTTTTTTTTTTAAATAATGTCCTGAAATTACCAGTTAAGTCTTAACTGTTATATCATTTAGGATCTCTCTTGTCTTAGTGATTTTTCTGTCTAGAGGATCTGCCCATTGATGTGAATGGGGTGATAAAGTCTCCTGTTGTATTCTCATCAGTTTCTTCTTTTTTAGCTGTTAGTATTTTATGTGTTTGGGGCAATATATGTTGACAAGTGTAAAATCCTCTTCTTGTATTGATCCTTGTACCATTATATATTTTCCTTCTTTTCCTTTATGGCTTTTGTTTTAACGTCTATATGTCTGATAAGATGATTGTCATTTCCATTTGCACGAAATATGTTTTTCCTTCCCCTCACGTTCAATCTGTGTGTGTCCTTTGCCCTAAGGTGGCTGTCTTGTAGGCATTATATTGTAGGCTCTTATTTATTTATCCAGTTTGCCATTCTGTTTTGAGTATTCAGTTCATTGACATTCAAGGTAGTTATTGATGCTTATATATTTACTGCCAGTTTAAACCTTGTTTCCCAGTCTATTCTGTTTCCTTTTTGTTGCTTTGTCTTTTTCTGTTTCTTTTTGTGGCTTGATGATTTCCTTTTCTCTTACCCTTGTATTCTCTTTGATTTTTTTTTTAAACTATTGTATGTTTTTGATTTGTGGTTGCCCCATTTTTCAGGTATGTTAACCTTTTCCTCAGAGAAGGCAATGGCACCTCACTCCAGTACTCTTGCCTGGAAAATCCCATGGATGGAGGAGCCTGGTGGACTGCAGTCCATGGTGTTGCTAAGAGTCGGACACGACTGAGTGACTTCACTTTCACTTTTCACTTTCATGCATTGGAGAAGGAAATGGCAACCCACTCCAGTGTTCTTGCCTGGAGAATCCCAGGGATGGGGGAGCCTGGTGGCTGCCGTCTATGGGGTCGCACAGAGTTGGACACGACTGAAGTGACTTAGCAGCAGCAGCAGCACGACTGAAGTGACTTAGCAGCAGCAGCAGCAACTGCCGCCGCCCTTTCCTATATCTGCTTGCTTTAGGCTGATAGTCATATAGGCTCACACACATTCTAAAAAATAAGAATCAACATGTTCATACTCTCCTCCCCCACATTTTACGATGTTGATGTCCTTTTTACATCACATCTTGTTTATCCTTTCACTGTTCCTTGTGTTTATCTTCTTTCATAAATAGGTTTTCTTCCTATTTGACCTCTCTACTGGCTAACTTAAGTGATTGACTTTCCAACTGTGAGTTCCTCTTTACTGTATTTTTCTTTTCTATATAGAGAAGACCTTTCAATATTTCTTTAAAATAGGTTTCGTATTGCTGTATTCTTTATTTTTTACTTATCTGAGAAATTCTTTATTTCTTCATCCTTAATGATATTCTTGCTGGGTAGAGGACTTCATGTTGCAGGCTTTTTCCTTTTTAAACTGTGAACATAGTTTGCCACTCCCTTCTGGCTTGCATCATTTCTGTAGAGCAATCAACTGATAGCCTTCTGACAGTTCCCTTGTAATTAACTCTGTTTTTCTCTTGCTACCTTTAGAATCCTCTCTAACTTCTGCTGTTTTTATAATATGTCTTGTTGTGGATTTGTTTCTTGTTTGGGACCCTCTGTGCTTTTTGTATCTGGATATCTGATTCCTTCTTTAGGTTTGGATAGTTTTCAGCTACAATTTCATCAAATACATATTTAATCCCCTTTTCTCTTCTTCTGGAATCACGTTTATGTGTAGATTGGCACACTTTATTCTGTTTCCCTTTGGTCTCTTATATTGCCTTTTTTTTCCCCAGTCTGGCTTTCTGTCTACTGCTTTGATTGGGTAATTTTCATGATGAAACCTGAGCCTCAGCACCCAGCCTCCACCTGTCCCATCAAAGGAACATCTGAGGCTGGGGAGTGCCAGGCACCCATACCAACCAACTATGCAGGTCTTTCCACTTTGCCCTCCACAAACCTGTTGCTGCGCTCTCTTCCAAGGCTCCCCACCTACCTCTCCCCCATCCCAGCTGATCTCTCCACCAGTGAGGTGCCTTCCCCACAGGTGAAAACATTTTCTTTCTCACCATTCCCTCCCAGAAGCAGTTCCATCCCAGTTCCCTTTTCTTTATCTTTTCCTCCTTTTCTTTTGTCCTACCCAGTTACGTGAAGGTTTTCTTACCATTTTGGAAGTCTGAGATCTGCGGTGTTCAGTAGATATTCTGTGAGAATTGTCCCAAGTGAATGTATTTTGATGTATTTGTGGGAGAATGTGAGAGCCACATACCGCTCCTCTGCTATCTTGAGCTGTTTTGACTGTATTTACATTTGTCAGAACCAGTTTTCTTCCTATATGGAAGTGATACTATACATTGACCTTGGAAAGGAAATGCTCATTATGTTCATTTTTACTTTTTGGTTGTGTTTTACCTGATAGTGATTTGGACTTTGCACTCATTTGTCAGCATTCACATGTCTGGATTTTCCTGTAAATGGTAGTGTGTGTATTTGCATGAGTGTCCCTGGGTTCAGGGATGTGGAATACAGTAAAGCCTGTGTAGGGATAAACCCGTGTCCTTAACTTACCTGTGCCATGCTTAGGATCAGTTAGCAAAGCCACTCAGACTGGTCTCAATCACAATAATAGAAAAGGCAGAGGCTAATTTCTTTTTGTGATACCTGAATTACTGTTGTTGTTCACTCACCAAGTTGTGTCTGACTCTTGTGACCCCATGAACTGCAGCATGCCAGGCTTCCTGTCCTTCACTATCTCCCTGAGTTTGCGCAAACCCATGTCCATCGAGTCGGTGATATCATCCACCCATCCCACCCTCTGTCACCCCTTCTCCTTTTGCCCTCAGTCTTTCCCAGCATCAGGGTCTCTTCCAGTGAATTAGGTCTTCACATCAGGGGGCCAGAGGATTGGAGCTTTAGCATCAGTCCTTCCAGTGAATATTCAGGGTTGATTTCCTTTACAATTGGTTTGATCTCCTTGCAGTCCAAGGGACTCTCAAGAGTCTTCTCCAATACCACATTTCAAAAGCGTCAGTTCTTCAACACTCCACCTTCTTATGGTCCAACTCTCACATCCACACATGACTACTGGAGAAACTATAGCTTTGCCTATTCAGAGTTTTGTCAGTAAAGTGATGTTTCTGCTTTTTAATACATTGTCTAGGTTTGTCATAGCTTTTCTGCCAAGGAAACGTCTTTTAATTTCAGACTGCAGTCACCATCCACAGTGATTACGGAGCCCAAGAAAAGAAAATCTGTCACTGTTTCCATTTTCTCCCCATCTGTTTGCTATGAAGTGATGGGACTGGATGCCATGATCTTTGTTTTTTGAACATTGAGTTGTAAGCCAGCTTTTTCACTCTTCTGTTTCACTTTCGAGAGACTCTTTAGTTCCTCTTCACTTTCTGCCTTTAAAGTGGTATCATCTGCATATCTGTGGTTGTTGGTATTTCTCCCAGCAATCTTGATTCCTGCTTGTGATTCATCCAGCCCTGCATTTCACATGATGTACTCTGCCTAAAAGTTAAATAAGCAGATGACAGTATACAGCCTTGATGTACTCCTTTCACAATTTGGAACCAGTCCATTGTTCCATGTCCATTTCTAACTGTTGCTTTTTGAGCTGCATTCAGATTTCTCAGGAGGCAGGTAAGGTGATCTGACATTAAGAATTTTCCACAGTTTGTTGTGATTCACACAGTCAAAGGCTTTAGTGTAGTCAGTGAAGCAGAAGTAGATGTTTTTCTGGAATTCTCTTACTTTTTCTGTGATCCAACTGATGTTGGCAATTTGATCTCTGGTTCTTCACCTTTTCTAAATCTGTATGAAAGTTCTTGGTTCACATACTGTTGAAGGGTAGCTTGGAGGATTTTGAACATAATCTTGCTAGCATGTGAAATGAGTGCAGTTGTATAGTAATTTGAACATTCTTTGACATTGAAATGAAAACTGACCTTCTCCAGTTCTGTGGCCACTGCTGAGTTTTCCAGATTTGCTGGCATATTGAGTGCAGCACTTTAACAGCATTATCTTTTAGGATTTAAGAGAGTTCACTTGGAATTCCATCACCTCCAGTAGCTTTGTAGTTATGCTTCCTAAGGCCTACTTGACTTAACACTCCAGCATATCTGGCTCAGGTGAGTGACCACACCATCGTGGTTAACTGGGTTGTAAGATCTTTTTTATATAGTTCCTCTGTGTTTTGTTGCCATCTCTTCTTAATCTATGTGCTTCTGTTGGGTCCTTTCCATTTCTGTGCTTTATTGTATGCATCTTTGCATGAAATGTTCCCTTGGTATTTCTAATTTTCTTGAAGAGATCTCTAGTCTTTCCCATTCTTTTGTTTTCCTTTGTTTCTTTGCAGGAAGGCTTTCTATCTCTCCCCAATATTCTCTAGAACTCTGCATTCAGTTGGGTATATCTTTCCATTTTTTCCTTTACCTTTTGCTTCTTTTCTTTTCTCAGCTATTTGTAAGGCCTTCTCAGAAACCACTTTGCCTTCTTGCATTTTCCTTGGGGATGGTTTTGGTCACTAGGTCCTGTATAGATTCACGAACCTTTCTTTGTCCATAGTTCTTCAGGCACTCCGTCCACCAGATCTAATCCCTTGAATCTGTTCGTCACTTCTACTGTATAATCAATCATAAGAGATTTGATTTAGGTTATACCTCAAAGGCCTAGTGGTTTTCCCTACTTCAGTTTGAGCCTGAATTAGCTGATTATCTGAGCCACAGTCAATTCCAGGTCTTGTTTTAGCTGACTATATAGTTTCTTCATCTTTGGCTGCAAAGAATAAATCAGTCTAATTTCGGTATTGACCATCTGGTGATGTCCATGTGTTGAGTTGTCTCTTGTGTTGTTGGAGGAGGATATTTGCTATGACCAGTTCATTCTCTGGGCAAAACTGTTAGCCTTTACCAAGCTTCATTTTGAAATCTAAGACCATCTGAATTAAATTTACCCCTTCCTGTCCATTTTAGTTCACTGATTGCTAAAATGTTTTGTTCACTTTTGCCCTCTCCTGTTTGGCCATATCCAATTTACCATGATTCATGAACCTAACATTCCAGGTTCCTATGCAATATTGTTCTTTATAGCATCAGACATTATTTACACCACCAGACACAACTGGGCATCATTTCTGCTTTGGTTCAGCCTCTTCATTCTTTGTGGAGCTAATTCCCAGTGGCATATTAGACACCTACTGCCCTGAGCGGGTGTTCATCTTTCAATGTCATATCTTTTTGCCTTTTTATACTGTTCATGGGATTCTCACTGCATGAATACGAAAGTGGTGTGCCATTCCCTTCTCCAGTGGACCATGTTTTGTCAGGCCCTAACTAGCAAGGACATGCCCTCCATCTGTTCCACATAGCCTGGCGCCCTGGTTGTCCCACTGCTGATCCTCCTGAGCGTGTAAACCTTCACTGGCTGCTGGGTGTTGGTCAGCATACCACCTGGGGACCTGCGCAAAGGCCCTGCTGGAGTTGCTTGGAAGGGGGTCCAGGGAAGCTGATCAATGTTGGAGGACACCTAGGAGCAGAGGGCTCCCTGGCCTCTCTGCTGCCACTGGCCACCCTGGGGCCAATCCTCCACCCAGGAGCCACAAGGAGCAAAGGATAACTGAATATTGTATACTAATTCAGGAAGCTTTGTGATACTAAATGTATAACACATGTATTGGGGGCATGTTAGTTATGTGAACTCTTTAATTAAAGTGAAAAGAGCAGCGCTGGGATTGACCATGCAGAGGAGATGGAGTTGCTATTGGAAAACTACTACCGATTAGCTGAGGATCTTTCCAACGCAGCTCGGGAACTCAGGGCACTGATCGATGATTCACAGAGTATCATATTCATCAATCTGGACAGGTAAGACATGTCATAGAAAACTACCCATATTTTTTAATAAAGTAATTATTGCACAGTAATAAAGTGTTTAAGGCTAGCTTTGTTTTTCCATTTTGGAAAGAATTATCCCATCATTATTATTTATAACTACTACATGGGAGTGTCTTTTTAAGGTGTATGTTTAGCCCGTGTGACCTTTAATAGTGATTTGCGGTGCTCAGTTGGTGGGCCCTTCTGATCTAAGCAGTTGTTCTCCTCCCCAGCCACCGTAATGTGATGATGAGGTTGAACCTACAGTTGACCATGGGAACCTTCTCCCTTTCACTCTTTGGGCTAATGGGAGTTGCTTTCGGAATGAATTTGGAATCTTCCCTTGAGGAGGTGAGAATGTATTATTTCAATACTTTAGGGATGGTTTTTAATGTTTTGAAGATCATTTCTTTTTCATGGATTTTATTTTGTTTTCATTGTTTACTTCACTCGGTCAGTTTTTAGCTGTGGCACTCGAAATCTTCATTTTTGTCATGCTGCATTTTCCGTCATAGAGCAGGGACTCTCTAGTTGTGACTTGGACGCTCCAGAGTGCATCAGCTCAGTAACTGAGACACAGAGGCTTAGTTGCTCCAAGTCATGTGGGATCTTAGTTCCTGGACCAGGGATTGAACCTGCGTCCCCTGCATTGCACAGTGGATTCTTAACCCCTGGACTACTTTAATGGATTTTAGAAAGAAAGTTCTAACCTGTATAGTTGCTTATTGGAATAAAATATGTACTGTAAATCATTTGAAATTCAAACAATATTGTTAGACCCTATAATGTAGAATGGCCTAGGTTTGAACAGACCAGAGCCTGTGCTGGGATTCAGGAAACTGACACATAGGGCAGGCTGGGACTACCTTATGTTTCCTATAACAGATAACTACACATGGGAGAGATTTAACAACAGTCTTACACTGTGAGGCAGTGTTAGTGAGGGATTTTTTTTTTTTTTTTTTTTTTTTACTTACATGTCAGGCAATGTGCCATGCAGTTGCATACTTTGATTCAGTCATCAAAAGTCTGAAAATAAATGTATTTTCCCTGCTTTTTTTTATAGGTAGAAAAACAGGCTCAGAAAATATAATTTGCCCAAGAGCAGAGAGCTAGGAAACAACAAAACTAGGATTTAGACTCCAAGACGTGCATCTTTCACTTTGCTCCATGTTTAACACTGAGTGGCAGAGTTTTCATGTCCTTGTAGCCTTGTACTTTGAGAAGATGTCCTACTGTGAGATTTCTTTTTTTTTTTAATTTATTTTTTAATTGAAAGATAATTGTTTTACAGAATTTTGTTGTTTTCTGTCAAACCTCAACATGAATCAGCTGTGAGTATACATATATTCCTTCCTTTTTGAACCTCCCTCCCCACCCCACCCCTCTAGTTTGATACAGAATCCCTGTTTGAGTTTCCTGAGAGATACAGCTAATTCCCATTGGCTATCTATTTTACATATGGTAATGTAAGTTTCCATGTTACTCTCTCCATATATCTCATCCTCTCCTCCCCTCTCCCCAGGTCCATCAGTCTATTCCTTATGCCTGTTTCTCTGTTGTTGCCCTGTAAATAAATTCTTCAGTAATATTTGTCTGGATTCCATACATATGCTTTAGAATATAGTATTTATCTTTCTGACTTAGTTCACTCCGTATAATAGGTTCTAGGTTCATCCACCTCATCAGAACTGGCTCAAATGCATTCCTTTTTATGGCTGAGTAATATTCCATTGTGTATATGTACCACAACTTCTTTATTCATTTATCTGTCAGTGGACATCGAGGTTGCTTTCATGTTCTAGCTATTGTAAATAGTGCTGCAGTGAACATTGGGGTACATGCGTCTTGTTCAGTTTTGGTTTCCTCAGGGTATATGCCTAGAAGTGGGATTGCTGGGGCATATGGTGGTTTTATTCCTAGACTTTTAAGGAATCTCCATACCGTCTTCCATAGTGGCTGTATCAATTTACATTCCCCCCAACCGTGCAAGAGTGTTCCCTCTTCTCCACACCTTCTCTAGTATTTATTGTTTATAGACTTTTTGATGATGGCCATTCTGACCAGTGTGAGGTGTTAGCTCATTGTAGTTTTGATTTGCATTTCTCTAACAATGAGCGATGTTGAGCATCTTTTCCTGTGTTTGTTAGCCATCTGTATGTCATCCGGGAAAATGTCTGTTTAGGTCTTTTTTTTCCACTTTTTTATTGGTTTGTTTGTTTTTCTGATACTGAGTTATATGAGCTGCTTGTATATTTTGGAAATTAATCCTTTGTCAGCTTTGTCATTTGCTGTTATTTTCTCCCATTCTGAGGGCTGTCTTTTCACCTTGCTTATAGCTTCCTTTGCTGTGCAAAAGCTTTTAAGTTTTATCAGGTCCCACTTGTTTACTTTTGTTTTTATTTCCGTTACTCTAGGAGGTGGATCACAGAGGATCTTGCTTTGATTTATGTCATAGAATGTTCTGCCTATGTTTTCCTCTAAGAGTTTTTTAGTTTCTGGTCTTACATTTAGGTCTTTACTCCATTTTGAGTTTATCTTTGTATATGATGTTGGGCTTCCCTGGTGGCTGAGACAGTAAAGCGTCTGCCTCTAATGTGGGAGACCCGGGTTTGATTCTTCCCCTGGAGAAGGAAATGGCAATCCACTCCAGCGCTCTTGCCTGGAAAATCCCATGGACAGAGGAGCCTGATAGGCTACAGTCCATGGGGTCGCAAATAGTTGGACACAGCTGAGCGGCTTCACTTGTATATTGTGTTAAGAAGTGTTCTAATTTCATTCTTTTCCATGTAGCTGTCTATTTTCCCAGCACCATTTATTAAAGAGGCTATCTTTGCCCCATTGTATATTCTTGCCTCCTTTGTCAAAAATAAGGTACCCATAAGTGCATGGGTTTATTTGTGGGCTTTCTATCTTGTTCCATTGGTCTATATTTCTGTTTTAGAAAAATATGGAATGCTTCATGAAGTTGCATGTTATCCTTGCCCAGGGGCTGTGCTAATCTTCTCTGTATTGTCCCAATTTTAGTATATGTGGTGCTAACATGAGCACCTACTGAGATTTCTTTAGAAATGAATTGGCATTTGCGTTCAGCAGGCACACTCTGGTGCTGAATTCTGTGTCCTGATTAACAGATGTGTTCTCTATGTCTGTTTTAAAGTGGTCCCTTTTTTAAAAGTGGTCTTTTAAGAAGCAGTTCTAATGGTCACTCTTCTGCAAAGCTGTTCGGGTGCGGGGGGTGGTATCGATTGTCCTTAAGGTAGAAATCCAGACTCCCTGGCCGGTAAGGCTTTCCTGGCCTGCTGTGCCCACATCCCCATCTTCTCTGCAGCCATCTTGTCCTCACTGTCCGTTGACTCATGAGTATTTTCACACTGCTTCCACATATCTCTTCTTATTTCCCACCTTTTTTTTTGCCTGGTCTGGTCTGTAGTTGCTAAGTCAGATTCGACTTTTCTGCAACCCCATAGATTGTAGCCTACCAGGCTCCTCTGTCCATGGAATTTCCCAGACAAGAATACTGGTGTGGATTGCCATTTCCTTTTCCAAGTGATCTTCCTGACCCAGGGATTGAACTTGCATCTTCCACATTGGCAGGAGGATTCTTTACCACTGAGCCACCAGAAAAGCCCCTCTTTTTTTTTTTTTGCCTAGTTAATGTTTATTTCTCTCCCAGATTTCAATTGTGTTATTTCCAAGGAGACTTCACTGACCACATCACCAACCCACCTGAGTAAAATTACTCTTCTTGTTATTTATGCCAAAATAATACTACACTTCCCTTTGTCGTGATCCTCAGACTTGGAATTGCTTGTCTGCAAAAGATCATAGGTCGCTCAACTGCTAAAGAATCTGCCTGCAGTGCAGGAGACCTGGGTTTGATCCCTGGGTTAGGAAGATCCCCTGGAGAAGGGAACGGCTGCCAACTTAAGTATTCTGGCCTGGAGAATTCCATGGACTCTACTGAACAACTTTCACTCACACACACCTGAAAAAGATCATAAGCTCCCTGCATCAGTGTTTGTCTCCTCCTTATAAGATGTGAAAGGAAAGTAAATGCAGTACATTGATTCATTCATCTTACAGATACGGTGTTTGGTTCCTGTTACACACTAAGCACTGCTGTTAGCTGTGGGGGTATAGCAGTGAATCCCTGCCCTTATGGAGTCTGTTTCACTGGGGGAGAGAGAAGAAACATCATGGTAGGTTAGGCGATAAGTAACATAAAGAAAATTTTCTAAAAGAAGTCAGTCCTGAATATTCATTGGAAGGACTGATGCTTTGGCCAGTACTTTGGCCATCTGATGCAAAGAACTGACTCTTTGGAAAAGACCCTGATGCTGGAAAAGAGTGAAGGCAGGAGGAGAAGGGGACAACAGAGGATGAGATGGTTGGATGGCATTACTGACTCAATGGACATGAGTTTGAGCAAGCTCCAGGAGTTGGTGATGGACAGGGAGGCCTCGTGCTACAGTCCATGCGGTCGCAAAGAGTCAGACATGACTGAGTGACTGAACTGAACTCAAGCATAAAGAAGATTAAAGCTGGATTGAGGGAGAGAGATTGTTAGCAGGAGGAGAGACAAGGGGCATTGTAGAGATAGCGTGGTTGAGGAAGGTCTTTCTGTGAAGGTGACCCTAGAGCAGAGCCTGAATGAAAAGAGAATGTGGAAAGACCTGGGAGAAAGGATGATCTAAGCAGAGGGAACCACATATGTGAAGACTGAGGCAAGGGTGCACCGAGCTTGTTGAAGGGGCAGCAGGAAGGCCAAAGTGGTCAAAGGAGGGGTGTCAAAGTGGAAGGAAAATGGTAGTGAGAGGTCAGAAGGACAGAAGAGGGAGAGCATGTTGATTTGGAGCTGGTAAATGGCACCCCACTCCAGTACTCTTGCCTGGAAAATGCCATGGACGGAGGAGCCTGGTAGGCTGCAGTCCATGGGGTCTCAAAGAGTCAGACACGACTGAGCGACTTCACTTTCACTTTTCATTTTCATGCATTGGAGAAGGAAATGGCAACCCACTCCAGCGTTCTTGCCTTGATCCCAGGGATGGCGGAGCCTGATTGGCTGCTGTCTGTAGAGTCGGACACAACTGAAGTGGCTTAGCAGTGGCAGCAGTAAGGGTTCAGGCTTATTCTAAGTGTGATGGGAATCTCTTAGAGGCTTTTAAGGCCAAGTCTAGTAAAAAGTCCAGTAGTTACCAAACTATCTTGTGCAACATAAACCAGCCCTGGACATCCTCAGAAGGTCCTTCTGAAGACCTTTGCCAGTTTCCTAGCTCGTGACTGCGTAACTCTGTACAAGTTCATGTCCTTCTCCCAAGTCATTTTGTTTATATACATACACTTTTTCTGCAAGCTAACTCCATCTTGTACTCATTCTAATATTTTTTTCTAAATGCCTGTTGTTGTTAAGTTTTTAGAAGACTTTTTAGAAATTCCTGATAGTTTCTTTTTTAAGATAATATCAAACTATTTCAAGAATAGTAAAAGAATTCCCATACAGCCTTTACCCAGATTCTTCAAACAGCAACATTTTATCATATTTATCATTCTGTCAGTATATATATACTTTTTCCTAAATCATTTGAGAATAAACAACAAATATGAAACTCCCGATGTCTAGATATTTCAGTATATATTTTCTAAAAACACTAACGTTCTCTTACATAACCACAGCTCACTTGTGAAAATCAGAAAATAGCGTTGAGATAACACTGTTTCTCTGATCTGTGGACCCTGGTCAGGTGTCACCACTTGGCACAGTAGAGCCCTTTACCTCATAGGAAAGCTTAAGTCGTGTGTTGCAGTATTAATAGTTAGTGTGTCTCCTTAGGTTCCCTTAATCTAGGCCAGTTTTCCAGACTTTGTCTTCATGGCTTTGATGCTTACGAAGAATGTAGGTCAGTTGTTTGGCTCTTGATTGCTCTTCATTACTGGATTCTGATTGTGACACATATTTGTCAGTGTTCTTCACATTGAATCCCATCAGGAGGCCCTTGATGTCAGTTTCTCTCATTACTGGTGATACTAACTCTGATCATTTGGTTAAGGTGGTGTCTGCTAATTTTCTATCCAGGAAGTTATTTTCTCTGTGGAATTAAGTATCTTCAAATTTGCACTCTCTAGTTGTTGTGTTTTTTTTTTAATATCGTTGATTGTGTTAATTTCTGCTGTCCAGCAAAGTGATTCAGTTACACATATAATACATCTTTTAATACTCTTTTCCATTGTGGTTTGTAATAGGATATTGGATGCAGTTTTCTGTGCTGCACAGCACAACCTTNTTTGCACTCTCTAGTTGTTGTTTTTTTTTTTAATATCGTTGATTGTGTTAATTTCTGCTGTCCAGCAAAGTGATTCAGTTACACATATAATACATCTTTTAATACTCTTTTCCATTGTGGTTTGTAATAGGATGTTGGATGCAGTTTTCTGTGCTGCACAGTACAACCTTGTTATCCATTCTGTATCTAATAGTTTACATCTGCTAACCCGAAACTCCACCCCCTCTCCCCCCCAAGCCCCCTGGCAGCCGCAAGCCTGTTCTCTATGAGTGTTTTGTAGACAGGCTCATTTGTGTCATAGTTTAGATTCCACATATCAGTGACATCATGTCTTTTCCTTTCTGACTTAGTGTGGTAGTCTCTGGGTCCATCTGTTGCTGCAGGTGGCGCTATTTCACTCTTTGGGGCGGAGTAGTGCTCCACTGCATGTAGGCGCCACGTCTCTGTCCAGTCACGGGTCCCTGGACACTCGGCCTGTTTTCGTGTCTTGGGGCTGTCACAGTGCTGCAGTGAACACTGGGGTGCGTGTATCTTTCTGAATTATGGTTTTCTCTGGATATATGCCACGGAGTGGGATTTCTGCATCATCTGGCAGTTCTGCTTTTAGTTTTTTAAGGAACTGCCCTCCTGATTTCCATAGAGGCTGCACCAGCTTACACTCCTCCAGCAGTGTAGGAGGGTTCCCTTTTCTCCACATCCTTGCCAGCATTTGTTAATTGTACAGTATTTAATGTGGCCATTCTGACCAGTGCAGGATGGCACCTAATTGTAGTTTTGTGCATTGCTTTAATAATTTGCACCCTCTAGTTTTAGTATCTGCTGTTGATCCAAAAAATGCTTCATGCCTGAATCAGATACTACAGGGATGATTATCACATGGTCATTGCTAATTCCATCATTCTTCCTACTTTTGTTCTTTGTCAGATAGAGCCTTCCTTCTCTCCCAGTTATTTATTCATTTGTGTCAGTATGGACTCATGGGATCTTAATCAGTGAGTTACAACCTGTCACACTGCCCTCATTATTTATCTTGATATTCAAATTGTTCCTTTCATACCATCTTCTAAGTACTTTTGACATGTCCCCATCAATTCAGGGCTTTTTTAGTAGCCTTTGGCATACCAAGATGCTGTAGGTGGCTTATTTCTAAGGAGTAGAGAGGCTAGACGGTGGAGATGAAGAGCTCAAAACATAGGTACTTAAACATGCCGTAATATTATCGGGAATGCCCAAAGCAATGGGCTGGCGGGGGTTGGGGGGGGCATTGAAAATCCAACTTTCAGACACATTCTCCTCCCTTAATTTCCTAGAGGTCTCACACTCTGCTCTGTGTATATTTTAATGACACATGAATTTTTAACTTGCTTACCTCTCAAGTTCATCATATTTTAGCAATCTCAGACTTCATTTATAGGGCATTACCAAACCAGTCTACAGGAAAGAACAGTAATCTGGGTATGCTAAATCTTATTTAAACATAATTTTTATTTAATAAATTAAGGTCTTTTTTAGAATAACTGGAAATGTATTCATCCAGGCAGTTAACTGACATTAGCGCTTGTCTTCTTGATAAATGATGTCTGACACCTAACTTCATGTTAAGAGGAAGCAGATTTCTGCGTCATCTATGGCTTGACTTTCCCTCGGTGGTTACTGGTCATTTATGCAGTGGCTGTCTTGGAGGAAATTGGGCTCCCAATCATCAGAGACCAAGCCACTGTTGATAACAAATAATGGCATTTCTATAGCTGAGGCTCCTAACATGTGAGAGGTTAACTTCTGTGATTCTGTATATTCACACATGAACTTGAAAGCACTGCACTGCAAAAAATACAACTTTGAAAATGACATGGGAATTCCATGGCAGTCCAGTGGTTAGGACTCTGAGCTTCCACTGCCCAGGACCTGGTTCAAGATCTGGCCAGAGAGACTAAGATCCTCCAAGCCATGTTGCATGGCCACAAAGAACAAACATGGCAGGGAAAATGTTTACTGTAACTTTGAGGTTTCCAAACTTTCTTGGTTCATGATGCTTTTAGTGTTTGGGGCTTCCCTGGTGGCTCAGTGGTAAAAAATCCACCTGCCACTATAAGAGACGCAGGTTTGATCCATGGGTTGGAACATCCCCTGGAGAAGGAAATGGCAACCCACTCCAGCATTCTTGCCTGGGAAATGCTATGGACAGAGGAGCCTGGTGGGTTACAGTCCGTGGGGTTGCAAGAGTTGGACGTGACTGAACAGCAACAACAGTTGTTTCACAGCATCCAAGACCAAGAGTTTCTTTTATTGTGTTAGAGTCTCTCTCGTGTCACCTAAGAGTTTCTTCTACGAGAAATAGTTTCAGAGTGGCAGTTGTCATCATGTGGCGCAGGTGACACTTGTGTTTTCCTTGGAAATTTAAAATGCTCTGAGGTGCTGTAAGGCCAGGCTACCTCACAGTTCAGCAAGGGTGGCCATAAGCAGAAATTTTAAGTTGTATGTCCTATATATTAAAATCTGTGTGAATGTAAACAAAGACTGGAAGGAAACACAGAGAGTAAAAGCAGTTATGTTGGTTCATTGATGATCATAAAATACTCTTTTAAATCATGTTTTCCTTCTAGCTTATGTTTTGACTCTTGGTCTCGAGTGCTGTTAGGGCACTTGTTCTTAGTTCCTATAGGAAAGAGCAGCACAAAGTTTGAAAATTCCTTTTAAACTCTTGGGCAATGACAAGTTCGGGAAATTTTATCATGAAGGAACCTAGCCTTTGTGGTTGAAATTGACTGTGTTCTCTTCTAGGACCATAGAGTGTTCTGGCTGATCACAGGAATTATGTTTATGGGAAGCGGCCTCATCTGGAGGCGCTTGCTGTCATTCCTCGGACGACAGCTGGAAGCGCCCCTGCCTCCTCTGGTATGAAGGGTCAGACACAGCGCAGTACCACAGAGGGGCTGCAGTCCCCAGCCTGAAGTCCTGCGGCCTGGGCTTAAGTTGTCACAGCTTTGGGACACTGAGCAGGTTTTTTAATTTCTTTAAGCCTCGCCCAGCTTTCCCACTTAAGTCAGTGCCGCCTGCTTCATGTAGTTGAAAGGAGAATTAGATGTTATGTGGAAAGCAGTGGCAGGGTAAGTAAGTTAGAAGTTTATCTTGGTGGAACGCTGTGACAGGCATTGTGCATTTAGACAGGTGTTAGTAATTCTGGTGCAGGTTTTGTCATAACCAAACTTGAAGTGTAGACAACACTCACCGTGTTAGGAAAAGATAGTTTATCTCTTTCATAGTCTTCTACTTGTAGTTTATATCCCTGGAGCAAGTACTCAGGACATTGATGCATGGCTGGCAGTCCTTCCCTCATTTAGTGGTTAATGTATCGTTTTTACTGGTGGTTTTTCTTTTAAACCCACACAACTAAAATTATGAATTTTTTCTGCTTTTATTTAGATGGCCTCTTTACCTAAGAAGACACTGCAGGCTGACAGAAGGCTGGAAATGAAACACAGCTTCAGGCCAGATGGACTTGGATCAAGCAGGGGTATCCTAACAAATCGTTAGGAATAACCTGATGGAAACTGAACTATTTTTTTATGGTAGTCACAGGGAAATTCTAGTATCTTTTTATTATTTTATGGAGTTGGAGACGTGAAAGAAAATCACTGACACTTAAATTATAATTCTGTTGATAAAAATATTATGGCAGTCATAGTACTAGAACTTAACTGTATTTTCGTGCTTGCTTTGTAAAAGGCCAAAATTCTATTTCCTACAAACTTGTTTTTATAGATGTAAGACATGGAGAGATTAACTTAATCCAGGATTAGATTGTGGTATTGATTTTATTTAATTTATACATGTTAACAAAACTGCAACCTCATGCCAAATGAAGCCTGGAAACTTGCCAAACCTGTAGTTGTAAGATTAGGTAACCACAGTTCTTACTGTAAGGAATCGTGTTCTTGTGAATTTCCTCACTCTCAGGTGACTAAAACCTTGCATAATATATATTAACCTTAAAACAGACTTTAAATCAGTCTTTGACATAACTGTATTTTCTTGTATTTGTGCCCAGCTCCCCCCAACCACCCCCCTACCACCACCTTTTTTTTTCTTCTAGTTTTTGGCTGCATATAGGCTCTTAGTTCCCTGACCAGAGGAACCAGTTCCCGTGGGAACATAGTTCTCATGCCCCCTCCAGTGGAAGTGTGGTATTTCAACCTCTTAACTGCCAAGGAAGTCCCTGCCCCTGTTTTTATATAAGGAATACAAAAAGGAAATGAGACGTAAATATCAGCTTTGTATGGATTCCAGATATTCAGAATTTTACTTCCTCAACCTGTGAAACTCTTTCTTTACTTGACTGTAATTAAAGCCTTTGGAAATAGTTGAAAGTATTTCCATTCTGTTACTGTTCTATAGCTGTTTTGACCATTCCTTGGTCTTCAGGACAGACATGTCACATCAAAAAGGAAAATGTGTAGCAAGAGTAACTAGGCTACACAGTTCTCATCTGTTTGGCTACACCCGAGAGGCTGGCTGATGGGCTTCCTGAAATAAGAGGGTGGATAAAATTTTAAATAGTGTTACCTTTTTGTTTTCACAGAGTTGAGTTTAAAACAAATGGCTAATATTTCTAGGTCTCAAGTACCTATGCTACCTGATACCCTCTATGTTTTTTATATTTTCTGGAGGTTAAAACGTTACACAGTAGAACATTGCATTTGTCTCCAAAAGTAACATACATAGACAATTCTAGAGTCTAAAGCAGCTCTTGCACTACAAAATTAGTAAATAGAGTCCATTTACCAGGTGGGTAAAAATGAATTAAAATGCTTTTTCTGGTTGCTAATCTGAAGGAGAACAAATGAGGTTTCCCATTTCCATGTGTGGTTATGAAAGGACATTAGAACATCATGAAATATGCTGGGCTTATCTTGGAGCATGCTTTATGGTGTGGCTGTGGAATGTGAATACCATCATACGTCTGTTTGACTTCTAAGATAAAGTATCTTTGACAATATTTATATTTCACAGGGCACTCTTCTTTGGTATACCTCAGAGCACTATGCCGTTTTTTATCTTCAGGTTATCACTGTAAAATAGGTAATATTAATAAATATTACTTAACTGATGAAAACTGGGAAGTCCAAGAGGCAAAATGTGATTTGATTTAAGGTCAGGTACGGGATAGAATTTTGGTCTTTTCTTTCTGATGTTACTTTGCTAAGTAACATCATTTGAGGGCTTGGCTAAAATAATTTTGAATCAGTGTCTCATCAGTAAAAGGGGAAATAAATGCAACTACCTCATAAGTCTGATATAGGGAAGGTACTAATGGTTTATAAAGTTCTTGAACATGGTTCAATCAAGTTAATTTCTAGATGTCGACTGCCTCTGCTTTGGTGATAGCTCTTTAATGTAAGAAACAGCCTGCTATCTATCAAATAATGAAACAGCCTGTGCCAAAAAGAAAAAGTTCAGTTTTAAATATTGAATTTAAATAGAGTGTATAAATTATTTGTACATAGGTGAAAGAATACCAAATATTCAGTTATGAGTGAGCAGGCGATCGTATCCTCTTTAACATGTACAGGGAATGATATTCTTAACCTGTTGTCATTGTAAGACCTCTAAGAAAATGTAGCAAAAATAGGTGTCATTTTAAGATACTATTAATACTTGCTTTACTCTTGATAGACTGATAACCACTAAATCATTAAAAAGACAAGACATATATTTTGGTGAGTTATTCCAAGGTTTGTACACAGCTTTATGTTTTGGAAAATTAATATCAAATATTAAACTCACTTTAAATTCAGGATTTACTGTCATTACTTGAGTAATAGTTACATAGTTGGAGCATGGAATAGGGAATTCAGAGATCTGAGTTTATTCCCAAATTCACTTCAAATCTTTCTAGGTCTCTGATACAAACGCATAAATCAATTCCAGTCTTGAAGCCTGTAAGACAGTCTTTGCATATACAAGTAATAGACAAAAATCGCAAATATGTAAATATGTTCTGATGCCATAAAGGTAATTTTGAATTAAATTGTTGCATAAGTTCAGATTTGTGTTTCTGAGAGATTTAAACCCTATAAAGTATTAAGTATGTCAGAATCAATCCAAAAGCGTCACTTGATGCTTTTGAACTGTGGTGTTGGAGAACTCTTGAGAGTCCCTTGGACTGCAAGGAGATCCAACCAGTCCATTCTGAAGGAGATCAGTCCTGGGTGTTCGTTGGAAGGACTGATGCTGAAGCTGAAACTGCAATACTTTGGCCACCTGATGCAAAGAGCTAACTCATTTGAAAAGATCCTGATGCTGGGAGAGATTGAGGGCAGGAAGAGAAGGGGACAACAGAGGACGAGATGGTTGGATGGCATCACTGACTCAATGGACATGAGTTTGAGTGAACTCCAGGAGTTGGTGATGGACAGGGAGGCCTGGCATGCTGCAGTCCATGGGATCACAATGAGTCGGACATGACTGAGCAACTGAACTGAAGTCAGAATCAGTGCTTAGAATTACAGTTAATTTAGTGTAGAATGGAAACTTAATCCACCTGTTAAGATAATACAATAGTCTGTTGGATATTAGATATTTTTGCTGTATGCCAGGTTTTTACGTATTTCCCATATATGCAGTAGGATACAAGTTATATAACTTCTTGATACGGGTTAGCATCATTAAATATCCTATATGAAGATCTGCTTCTAACTTAGTAAATTTTAACCATCTTTGCTGTTATGTTTAGGCATTAAGAAAAATATAACTCCTCAGGTAAAGAATAATCGTGTTTAAACACTGGCCCGGTCATTTAGTAATGCATAACCCTTAGTTTAGCAGCAGCCCGAAGAAGGTAGGCATCCTTCTAAATGAAGAGACCAAGTACGAGAGCATGCCTTTACTGAACATCAGCTTGGTCTTCACTCAGAATAAGGGAATATGAGTAAGGCGTTTCTGGTCCTCTAAAAATAAACTTTAATAAAAACAGTTCTTCAAATAGGTTGAGAAGCCAGTGGTTGTCAACCGAAAAGCAAATGGTGTTTCTCTGTGCCTTGCGCTGTGCCATAGGGAGCCATGCAACCAGGATACCTCTTTGAGACAGGTGAGACGGTCCTGTGAGTGGGCCAGAGGTCCTGTCTAGGTATGAGCCTGGTCACGCTGCTGTTCTCTTATATACACACTCACTGTATCCTCACAGTTGTGATTCTACTGGGTTTTCCTTTGATTTTGAATTCAGCTTTACTTTTCAGCCAAAACCGTGTGTCCTTTGATGAGTCTCTTTACTGCCCCAAGAGAAGCTAAGAGAAGGGCTCTTGTCATTTTAATTTTTTCCTGGTTTTAGTATCATTTCATTAGTGTCAGAAGAAAAGAGGTTCTACCCTGATAGAGAATCAACTAGTTCCGGTTTACCGATAACAGTGCCTGCAGACTTTTAGTGAAGCTGAAATCCTGTGGTCCATTCTTTTCCCGTAAACATGCCACCCTCCAGGCCTGGCAGATGAGGCCTGCTCCACTGAGACCAGTCCAGGAAGTAGGGAGGCCAAGCCTGCCTCACTCCTCTTGGTCGCGCACAGTCACCTTCAGCTCAAGACAGAGCTCTCTCCTTCCTGTTCTGGTTCTGTTGGTGAGGCTTGTGGCAGCCTCCCGCTGCCTGAGGCTTCCTGAGATGACTTCAGATTAGCAGAAGACCACTGGGTGCATCGGCTGTTAGAACAATCATTTCTCCAAAAGCATCTGAGGGCACGGTCAGGTGACATTTTACCTTTTATATATGTCTTTCACTGTATGAAACACTGAAAATACCATAGTCCTCATAAGAAAGGACCACATCATTTACAACATGATTTGGAGTTGTGAGGTTAGGCCTCACCCCCATACTTTTCTCCTCGTTCTTTCTTCTTGTGCTTTTTTTTCCTGTGTGCTGTGCTTTCTGTTTCACTCTGAAATGGGTCACCAGTTTTAAGAGGACATTTCTAGCAAGAATTGTGCTACAGAGCTTTTCCTAAGATACCGAGAGACAGGCCTTTCAAGGCGTCAGAAAGACACAGGTGCTCAAGTGGGAGAGGAAGCGGGCTGTGCAGCAGGTCTGAGCACAGGAAGCCAGTTAGGAATTAAGTTCAGGTGCACAGGAAGCAAGCTTTGCAAAGGGACACACACAGCCAGAGCATCCGCTGTCACACCCTTCGGGTGCTGTCAACACTCCCTGTGGCCTCTGGGCAGCCAGCCTGTGTGTGTGTGTGTGTCTCCACCCCCAGGAGCCCCCACCTGTCGTAAGGTCTACCAGGGCTCCTCTGGATGCGCCACCTTGTCCCCCAGAACGCTCACCCGGAAGATGACTCACCCCGAGAGAGGGGGACAGGTGAGGAAAGGGGAGTGAAACCTTTAGTCTTGGCCGAGGCTATAGATGTGAAGCACCCCAGAGAGTCGGGCTCCCAGAGAACTCCTTCCAGCGGCAATGACGACTTGATTCTGTAGGAGACACAAAACAGGACTCATTCACAACCTGCGCCGCGTGCCTGCGGTAGTCCAGGCATCATGGCATGCTCTGAGCTAGAAAGATAAAGCTAGCCGTTGGCCAGACACAAGGGCTTGAGCTTAAATGCCTCTTTGCCTGGGTTTAAATACCCTCTTTCTCAGCTCTGTAGGTTCAGAAAACCACAGCTGAGGAGGAAGTTCTCTAGTTCCTTCTCGGGTACACAAGGGAAAAGTGCATCTGTTCAGCATGCTAGCTGTGGTGCAGGGTAGACGGCAGATCTGGAGTAATCTGGCCTTGTCAGTGTGTTCACACCACCTCCTCTGCCCCTGCTGCTTTCAAAGTTGCCTTGAAAGCTTATACAAGTTTTTAAACATTTTTGGAAGTGGATTTTAGCTTTGAAACTACCAAGAGTGTTTCTGGACCATGGCTGATTAGGTGAGGTGTGGCTGATCAGACTGACTGAATGGGTAGAGCAGGGTGTGACCATACAGTGACCAAGCCTGTGAAGTTTTTCACTGGCTTAATTTTGAAACCTCCCAATGGAATCCAGACGTGTCAGGTACTATGCATAATGCTTTGCATGTATCTTTTTAAACCACAGTGTCAATTAAGAGGGGAAGAAAAAGGCTGTAAACTTATTTGTGGAATTGCTCATTTACTAGATACATCTGAAGTTTGGCCACAAGCTGCCTCCTGTTTTCCTGGTTAAGCCCATCTTCATTCCTAAAATCAAGTCTTCCCCTGCTCTTGCCCTCTCTCTGCCCAGTCAGCCTACTCTGATTTCCAGATCCACTCAGGCCCCAGGGGTGCTGCAAGGCCTTCCCCGACTCCCCCAGCCGATTCCCACTGATCTCTGACTGCTGTTGGATTTGGGTCATTATAAATGGGCCTGGATGGTCTCATGAGCATGTTTCATTTTTCCACTTAGATTCTAAGCACCTGGGGGGCAGGGTCCATATCTCAGGTTTCTTTGTCTACAACACTGTTCCACCAGGGCTGGCGGGCTGGCTAAAGGCAGCCCCACAGGAGGTTTCAGAAACACAGTGGCAATACCACAGAGGTAAGTAGTCCTCCTAATTCTAGTTGGTTACTTAATGCTCACACAGAGAAAGGAAGAGTCTTCAGAATCATAACTTTTACTCATGTCTCGGTAAGAGGCCACCCACTCATCATCCTCAGATTGTGTCCATTTTTAAAACATAACCTTCAATTTATCTTCACACTCAAAAGTTCTTCAGGGCCCCCAGCCTCAGATATGTGTTGGGAAAGTGGAGTAATTTTGACTCGTGAACTGTAATTAGGAAGATGAATTTGCAGTGTTAAACAGGAATCAAATTACTTTTAGATGATCTACACTACCCCCTTCAGTTGGTATAAACAATGGTTCATTATTTGTATACGGTTCCTGAGTTCTTAGTAATGTCTTGATTCTTGGAAAGTGAATAAAATTTAAAATGCAAACCAAATTTATGATATCCTTGCGATCATCTCTTTTGAGAAGCCCCCCATAAGCTTATAATCCATCTTTTTTGTTGTGGTTCAGTTCAGTCACTCAGTCGTGTCCGAATCTTTGCGACCCCATGAATCACAGAACGCCAGGCCTCCCTGTCCATCACCAACTCCCGGAGTTCACACAGACTCACGCCCATCGAGTCAGTGATGCCATCCAGCCATCTCATCCTCTGTCCCCTTCTCCTCCTGCCCCCAATCCCTCCCAGCATCAGAGTCTTTTCCAGTGAGTCAACTCTTCGCATGAGGTAGCCAAAGTACTGGAGTTTCAGCTTTAGCATCATTCCTTCCAAAGAAATCCCAGGGCCGATCTTCAGAATGGACTGGTTGGATCTCCTTGCAGTCCAAGGGACTCTCAAGAGTCTTTTCCAACACCACAGTTCAAAAGCATCAATTCTTCGGCGCTCAGCCTTCTTCACAGTCCAACTCTCACATCCATACATGACCACTGGAAAAACCATAGCCTTGACTAGACGGACTTGAGTCAGCAAAGTAATATCTCTGCTTTTGAATATGCTATCTAGGTTGGTCATAACTTTTCTTCCAAGGAGTAAGCGTCTTTTGATTTCATGGCTGCAGTCACCATCTGCAGTGATTTTGGAGCCCAGAAAAATAAAGTCTGACACTGTTTCCACTGTTTCCCCGTCTATTTCCCATGAAGTGATGGGACTGGATGCCATGATCTTCATTTTCTGAATATTGAGCTTTAAGCCAACTTTTTCACTCTCCTCTTTCACTTTCATCAAGAGGCTTTTTAGTTCCTCTTCACTTTCTGCCATAAAGGTGGTGTCATCTGCATATCTGAGGTTNCTGCTTTTGAATATGCTATCTAGGTTGGTCATAACTTTTCTTCCAAGGAGTAAGCGTCTTTTAATTTCATGGCTGCAGTCACCACCTGCAGTGATTTTGGAGCCCAGAAAAATAAAGTCTGACACTGTTTCCCATTTCCCGGTCTATTTCCCATGAAGTGATGGGACTGGATGCCATGATCTTCGTTTTCTGAATGTTGAGCTTTAAGCCAACTTTTTCACTCTCCTCTTAAACTTTCATCAAGAGGCTCTTTAGTTCCTCTTCACTTTCTGCCATAAGGGTGATGTCATCTGCATATCTGAGGTTATTGATGTTTCTCCCAGCAATCTTGATTCCAGCTTGTGTTTCTTCCAGTCCAGCATTTCTCATGATGTATTCTGCATATAAGTTAAATAAGCAGGGTGACAATATACAGCCTTGACGTACTCCTCTTTCTATTTGGAACCAGTCTGTTGTTCCATGTCCAGTTGTGGTTAAGCTTGCCTATAAATGAGTTAAAGGACTACTTGAACTGTTGGCCAGCAGAGGGCAGTTTCACCACAGTGCTTACAAGTCCAAGCCACAGCACCTGCCAAGCCCTGCAGACCAGTTCTATACTCAAAAATCTATGGCGGCTTCTCTAGCCTTTTGTACCACAGTTCACACTTCCAGTTAGCATTTATTACTATACTTGTTTGCCTTTTAACTTCCCACGTGTTAAATAAATCTTAATTTTCCTCAAGAGCAGACACTTGGTCTCTCTCTCTCATAGCCTAGCACAGATCTGTACAATGTCATGTCCTTAAATAAATGAATGAAATCAGTGGTTTAGCTGTATGTTTTAAGATAAAATCCTTTAAATGTGTCATGGCTATTAAAATTCAAAATGTGCATACCCTTTGACCTAGTAGTCTTCCAGGAATCTAGCCAACAGATATTTGCACAATTATTCTAAGTCATACAAAAAGAAACAATTATATAACAAATATATTGTTAGTATGTATTTGGTTCATTCCTAAAGAACCAAAATATATTAACAATGCTTAGCCAATATGGCAGAGGTTTGCAGAATTTTACAGTGAAGGACCAAGATAATATTTTAGGCCTTGTGGGACATCAGCTGCAATTGTGGTAATCAGGTAACTGCAGTCCATGGGGTCGCAGAGAGTTGGACACGACTGAGCAACTGAACAAGCAGCAGCAGGAAGAGAAAAGAATGAATGTGGCCATCTATATTCCAGTAAAGCTTGTTAGAAACACTGCAGTTTGAATTCTTATAAATATCTTGTGTCACAAAATATTTTTTCCAATCATTTAAATATGTCAATCATTTTTAGTTTGTGGATTACACAAAAACAGGCAGCCAGCTAGAGTTGGTCAGCAGGCTGTAATTGGCCAGCCCCTGTTGTAGAGGATGAAATTGGAGGGGTAGTGAGGAGAACCTTTCACCAAAAAATAATGGGATTGCGTGTTTTATTTTTTGTGAGTCCCTGTTTTTCAAATCAAATCTAAAATACATGCAAAATGAGATCACTCCCAAATCCCAGCTTTAGAACAAACTCAAACACCAAAGATGTACAGTCTTGGCACTTACCTTTTCTTTCGACCTCACAGTGATCACAGAGCTCCCAAACCTTGAGCCTGCCTGTGAAACACACTGTCTGTTAATGGCCTTGGAAAACATACCATATCATTTTATCAACTTAAAATAAGGGAAAGGGCATTTTTTTTTTTTTAGAAGATACTCACTTCAGGAGAAATTAGTACATATTGGGCCTGAAAGAGAGTGATAAGGAAGGGAGACTGTTAATGTTATTGCTGTTCATGGATTTTTTCTTTAACCAATTTTAATTATACTCACTCAAATTTCTACATCTTAGAGAAGCCCTTTGTTACTCAGAAATTCTGCTTACAGGAATTTAGCTCAGAAAAATAGAGGTATAAATATGTTTATGTGAGTATTTATCTTACTATAACAGCAAAAATTTGAAATAGACTAAGTGACTAACAGTAGTCACTTAAACAGTTTACAGATAAACTGCTAGGTATCTGATAGATATATTCTATAAGAATATAGAAAGCATGGAAGACTTATTACATTGGTAAAATGAGATAAAGTTATAAAATTATATACAAAATCATGTACAATAGGATCACAGCTATTAATATATACACACAGACAGTGTAATGGTTTAAGCGTATGCTTCAGAATCAGCTTTTTGTTCAAGTCCCTGTTTTACCATTTCCTAGCAGTGTGACCTGTAACAATTTCCTTCTCTGATCTTCAGTTTCTTTATAATGAACAGAATACCAAGTTAATAACTTTGATGTGAGTTAGATTTTATATGTTTATATAAAGCGCTAGGCATAGTGCTAGGCATAAAGTGCATATGCTAAGTCGCTTCAGTCCTGTCCAATCCTTTGACTGTAGCCTGCCAGTTCATGGGATTCTCCAGGCAAGAAAACTGGAGTAGGTTGCCATGCCCTCCTCCAGGGGGATCTTTCTGATCCAGGGATCAAACCCATGTCTCCTGCAGGTAAATTCTTTACCACTAGCGCCACCTGGGAAGCCCAGGCACAGAGAGTAAACGCACAATAAATGGTAGTAATTAAGTTCATAGGAAAAAATACTAGCAGGATACACATCAAAAGGTTACTAGACATCTCTGCAGAGTGGAATTCTAGGTAGATTTTCATTTTCTTCGTACTGCATTTTCTAATAGTTTTAGAATAAACTTTCTTTTTTCCAATTTGAAAATTAAATTTTAAGTTTAAAATAACAGCCAAGTGTTTTAGATCCAGGGAACTTAAGCAATGAAAGATGAAGTAAAAAGAGCTGGAGTCTTCATTGAACTCCCACGGCCATGTCCTGTTTTCTGCTGTGGGCTCCTAACCAAGAGCCAGCATGACACCACCTCCAGCTGAACTCCAGCTCTGGGGGCAAACACTGCAGAACTGCAGGAAAGCAGGCTGCTTTCAAGCAAGTGATTGTGTTCTGACCTTAGGTATGGGTCAGGTTACCCGAGTCCAAGTAGAAACTGAGAGTTCTAGAGTGGATGTAGTTTACCAAGGCATCAGCAAGTAGCCGTCCTTTCCCAGTTTGCTGTGGAATTGCGTACAACACTTACCTTTTCTTCTGGACATGGAGTTACCCATGATTTGCATTTGCCTGTCACGTCACCCACGGCGATCTGTTTGCCATTGTACACATAAACACGGCCATCCTCTCCCCCCATCAGTCCTGCAGTTGCGTCTGTGATCCTCAGCGGGGCTGCTATGATGATTTCATCTGTGAACAATGAAAACCAGCAGAAGGAAGTGTCTTACTCCTTACTGTCATCCTTTCCTTTGTTCCGCTGCTGGATCCTCCCCCAGCCTCCCACTAATGATAATGCATCCTTCACTGGTCTACCCTGATTTCTTTCCAATGCAGCCAGAGGCTTTTGTTTCCTGTTTCATCACTGACGTGGGTGGCTCTCAGGTCACCATGTTCCAGAAGCACAGCTCACTCTTGTACATCCGGCTCTGGTCTTGATTCGTTATGAGGCTAGAACAGGGGTGATCCTATCAGGGGGACCCATCTTCTTGGCCAGAGCCACCGTTCCTTCCCTACCTAAGCCATCGTTATCCAAGTCACTCAAGTGCAGAACGCCACCAAATCGGGAGAAGCGGCGGTTTCCACTGAAGGTGCTGAGCAGAGAAGGCTGCGAGTCAGGTGTCAGTTCATACATCCGAGTGCTCCCACCTTGGTGCAGGGTCATGGTCAGGAATGATACCTTAGACACGACATCTGAAACAAACCACGGAACAGGAGCTGCCACCATCACAAGAACGAAGCGAGGACACAGACTAGCAGTGACAGAGGCGGAACTATGTCAGATTTGTGAATGCCAAGACTTTATAGATGACCATTGCAAAAGGTGTGGAAAACACCCAAAAAGAGTATGAAGAAGAAATGTGTATAATGCATATGTTTGTTTCTGGAGAGTGATATATACGTACATATACATACATGCATTTCCTTGGAGAAGGAAATGGCAACCCACTCCAGTGTTCTTGCCTGGACGATCCCAGGGATGGGGGAGCCTGGTGGCCTGCCATCTCTGAGGTCGCACAGAGTCGGACACGACTGAAGTGCCTTAGCAGCAGCATACATACATACACGTTTTAATGGGGTTTTTTGCAGATTACAAAATTCCTTTTACAAAGTTTTGGTTTTATAGTTAATACTATGATAAATGATACTTATGAATTACTGTGATCCTTCCCCCTTTATTAAAATAAAATTTAATTTAATTTTCTGAGAACAGATTTTTAGAAGGGACCCATCTAGCATTGGATTTGGGGAATGAATATTATTTTTAAGGCTCTGGCCATTTTGCCAAACCTCTTACTAGAGAAAGTACATCAGTTTACGTTTCACCAGCAGTGTGTGAGTTCCCAGTCTCACCTCCACCTTGCCATTGAGTATTCTTTTTCATACCACAAATACTTTGTAGCTTTTAATGAGTACCATAAAATCTCCCTGAATATTTAAACGGCTGTGTGTCATGGCCACAGTCGGACTCAGAGATCCTGCTGAGCCAGAGGCTCGGGAGAGAGTGCGGGGAATAAGCCTAACTCTAATTATTCATTTACTCGAACTCACCCTGCAAGTAGGTCAGATTTTTCACGTTTCACTCAATCTGTCCATAGCACTGTGATTCCCCAACTCTACACTGAAACATTTCAGTAAACTCATGGGTATACTGCAATTGTCTTTAATTTTTGCCAGTAAGACAGTGACATCTGTCTGATGCCACATGACCCACCTGCTAGGGGAGGTCACAGTTTCAACACTAGATCCCTACAGTCCTTTCAATCTTTGCAAAATTGGAGTTTTATCATAACAGGAGTTGTTATGATAAAATGCAGGCACCACTGGGAAAGCAGTACAGGTCAAAATGAGGATGACCCGATGCCAGGGTTTGGGAAGTGGCACAGTGCCCCAGAGGAGCTGTTAGGACAGAAACACACAGTGTGCAGCCTGTTCAGTCACTCGGGGCCCTGTGCTGAGAAAGGCCCTATGCGTGGCTTTAGGCCTTGTTCAGTTCAGTTCAGTCGCTCGGTCGTGTCCGACTCTTTGCGACCCCATGACTGACCTGCAATTCTGGGTAATTTAACAGGTTTTTATTTTCCCTGGGCCCCTCAGATTACATGGGCAAAATGCAAGTAAAAAGAGGAACATCTGAACAAAGCTGGTGGATTATGTCTATGTTGATAACATGCTTGTGACATTGGTTATGGTTTGCAAGTTGCCACTGGGGAAAACTGGATAAAATGTAACGTGACCTTACAGTTGCAGGTGAATTTATATAGCTATCTCAAAAAGGATCATTTATATATTACATATATCATGATATACATAATTAACCTTTCTGTTTTACATTTTATACAGTATTTTATAATAGAGAAAATTACTAAGGCAGTAAAGGGGCCAAGACTAAGAAAATTTGGGATGCTCTAATTCACAGCACTCTGACACCAACAGTGGTGAGACAAAATTAGTAATGTGTGTTGCAGGAGTTTAACTAGACTCTGTAACCAAGAGTTACACTACCTAGACTCTGTAACCAAAAAAACAAAAAAATATTTAGAGTTAGGACACAGCTTCATAACAAGTTGCTGACTTAACTCATGCATTGAAAAATTTAACCATTCCTTTGCCCAATTCACTTCTGCTTATTATTCAAATACATTGTATAAAACAAAAATCTTTCTGAAAAATAATTTGATAATATGTATTAAAAGCCTTAAGACTGGGCCATCTGACAGTAAATGTTGGCATGTACATATGCAAAAAAAAAAAGTGATACAGGTACCAAAAATCATGTTTTAGAATACTTAATATGAGAAAATGCTCAAGATATAATATTAGGTCTGAAAATATATTTCCTTATATTTTCACAAATTCCTACAATAAGTGTAATCCAATTTTATACTCTTGGAGAGAATCTTTTTTCTTTTGATAGTTTTGTTTTTAACTTTCCCATAAAGTAAACAAAATACTGTTTTATTAACATAAACTCTCAGAGTGGACCTGTTCCCGGTGAACTGGTTTATAAAATTTGCTGTGTCTCCAAGCTCAGTGGGATAGGAGGTTTAAAAACACACCAAGTTACTTTCACATGTGATTTTTCAACAGATCTCTGAATGTGGATACTGTAAGCTGTATTTTGCGTTCAGGGAGTTTAAAAGTAACTTCCCCCAAGGTAACCCAGGTTGCTATTAATGAGAAAAATAAATATTCAAACTCAGATCTGTCTGCCTCCAGATCTCACAACTTTCCCTCAATATGACACGGTCAAGGAGTGATACAGCTATTCATGAAACAGTGAAGTTTCATGGCAGGTGACCTACCTTGAGTCGGGGCCCCCACCAGCAGTACTTGGGTCCGGGTCCCGTTCAGCATCACGTGGCCACTAGACAGGGAGGTACCCAGTTTCCCCATTGCCTGTGAAACGCAGTAAGGCACTACAGTACAGCTGAGAAACTTTCTCTGTGCTGTCCGCTTCCCTGGGGGAGGAGGGGCCCACCATACCTTGTCTCCGGAAATGGTAAACGAGCTTTGATAGTTTGGCGGGAAATAGCCGTACACCCGTCCAGGGCTCTGTTTCTCATCACGAGTGCGGACCAAGTGGCCCTGACTGGAAGCAAGCACACTGGGCTTAGGTGCTGGGACACAGGGCGCCGTGCTGGGCAGGTGCTCAGGTCCAAGGAAGGAGGGCGCACATCCTCCCCACTCACGGCGCCCCCTCCACCCCATGCTACTGGTCCTTGTCACTGGTGTGGCGGAGCTTTCAGAATGAACCCCAATATGAAGGCTCTCCAGGTTAAGAGGTTCACATTCTACTTCCCAACTGACAAAACGGGGGGGTACCTCCTGTTATGGGCTGGATTGTGTCCCCCAAAATTCATATGTTCAAATCCTAACCGCCAGTACCCAGAATGTGATAGCATTTGGAGACAGGGTCTTTAAAGAGGTAATTAATTACGCTAAATGAGGTCCTCGTGGTGGGGCCCTGATCCAATATGACTAGCATCCTCATAAGAAGAGGGAGAGACACCAGGGATGAATGCACAGAAAAGAGGCTGCGTGAGACGCAGGGAGAAGGTGGTGGTAAGTGACAGAGAGGCAGCCTGGAAGATAGCAACCTGCTGACACCCTGATCTCAGATCTCTACCCTCCAGAACTGTGAGATCATCAACTCCTGCTCCTTACGCCACCCAGACAACCCTAGCAAACTAACACAGCTCTCTCTCTCAAACTTCTAAAAAGGAACATTTGCAACTTGACCCAGAGTCTTTGCTTTTCCTTGAAGGGTAGGAATTTCAGAGCCACTTCTTGTGAACCCCACATTCAGTGGGCTCCCCAGGCTTCAGGCACCCAGCCCTCGTGTCACTGGTCCCTGCACCCCACATCAGGGCTCACCTACTGGTGTTCTTCCAGGTCGGGCTTCCAGCCAGGAGCAAAGTCCTGTTGTTGACACTGACACCGTGAAGGGAGTACCCCAACCAAGCAAAGTCCTCCTCGCCTCTCACCATCCAGTTGGCAGCCTCCACATTCAGCTTTTCTGCACGAGACAAGCAGTGCCTTCTACTTTACGTGGAAAGACTACAGGAATGGCAAGAGTGGCCCTTTGTGTAGGATAATGAGAAATGGGTTCATTGGGCTGTTTTTGCCACAACTCTTATGATGCCCCAGCATCAGAAATGGGACTCAAGTTTCTACATTTCTAGAGCTAGCCTCTGTGGAGTGATGGGTGCTGTTTAAAAAGAGGACCCGTTGGGAATTTTCTTGGCAGTCCAGTGGTCAGGACGCTGTGTTCTCACTGCCGAGGATCTGGGTTCAATCCCTGGCTGAGGATTCCACAAACTGCGTGCACCCCACACCCCAGAAAAAGGCCTGTTGGACAGCTGGAGCATCACTGGGATGCTTGAGTGTTTTCACTCTTCCATTGAGACACTACGAGGGTAACTACTGCCCACCCTCCTCCCCCCACTTTGGATCCAGGTCAACAAACACACTGGATCCTTCTGTATAGTCAGTAAATCTGTCCACATCACTTGCTGGAACATCTGGAAGAGTAAGAATGTTAGAGAATTCAGGTGAAACCACACACAACAAGGAAAATAGGACCAAAATCCCCATACAAGAGAAGGCACCATAGACTAGAGCAGTGGGGGTCTCCACCCACCCCACCCCACCCCACCCCACACCA
>SJYA01002375.1:111125-151373 GCA_006410615.1 Neotragus moschatus | reverse complement strand
CCCCCCACCCCAGCAAGCACTACCTCCGTCGCTGTAACTGGGGCCAGAGTGAAATGCAGCCACAATTCCCTTCTGTTTCCCTCCACCTGGAGCAAAAGGGGAGCCAATGACCAGGTCCGGTTCACTATCTCCGTTCACATCTGCCGCCAGGAGGGTCCAGCCCAAGTTACAGTAGGTATCCTGAAGAGCAAACGGGAACCCAACCACCTTTAACTCAGCCTTGAGGCAATTAGGATATGGTGAGCTCTCGTTTTCTGTACCTGGTGAAGGTGGTCAACATACCTGGCAAGAGATGGTGACGTTGGGGGAAGAGGATAGTTGTCCTTGTTTGGAACCGAAGTAGACGTATACTGCACCCTAGACAAGGACAAACCACAGCACGATCGTGAGACCTGGGAATCTTAAATAAGAGCAAGGCAAAGACGACTGATGATGAAATAAATCACAGTCAGAGCCCTGTAGGGTCAGGAGCTCAGTTACTGACTGAAGTCAGTGTCCAGTCCATTGCGTCAGCCTCTTCCATCAGATTGTTGCTGCTGCTGCTGCTGCTGCTAAGTCGCTTCGGTCGTGTCTGACTGTGCAACCCCATAGACGGCAGCCCACCAGGCTCCCCCGTCCCTGGGATTCTCCAGGCAAGAACACTGGAGTGGGTTGCCATTTCCTTCTCCAGTGCATGAAAGTGAAAAGTGAAAGTGAAGTCGCTTAGTTGTGTCCGACTCTTAGCGACCCCATGGACTGCAGCCCACCAGGCTCCTCCTTCCATGGGATTTTCCAGGCAAGAGTACTGGAGTGGGGCGCCATCACCTTCTCCGCCATCAGACTGTTGAGTCCCCAAAGCAGAAACTGTCATTTTCATCATGGTCTCTCCCACATCTTGCTCGGGGTCTGCCATCCATAATTGTTCAACATATTTGCAGAATGAGCTACTCAACTGCCCACGACCCTTTCAAAGCCCAGCTCAGTTTCTGGCTCTTCCACGAATCCCCACCACCCCAACCCAGCCCATGACTTCTCTCAGCACCGGTGCACCTTGTCAGTACCACTCACTTGCCTTGGGACACAGGCCGTGCTGTTACTGCGTGACGAACCTTTTCCCATCTTACCACTTGCCTCTCTCCACCCCTCCTCCTTCTAGAATCACTTCCTTTCCACGGTGAGCTGAGGACTGAGTACACAGTGATGGATAAGACCAGCCCCTACCCTCCCCGAAAGCTGGCCAGGGGGCAACTGTGACACTGCAGTGTGAGGAGCTAGAACGGGGCAGCGAGCACAGGACAGAGTCCCCAGCAGCAAGGTTTAGACCTCACTCCCTCCAAGAAGTGACGCGCTACCCCGACAGGGAAAAAGCATGGAAAGGGGGTTTACAGGTGGAAGGAACTGGGTGAGCGTGGGTCCTAACATGAGGGCGCCCGATGGGTCTGGATGACAAAATTGTTCCCACGACTCAAGAGTTGACGAGAGAGGGGAAGAGGTGAACCCAGCGGGAGAGGGTGATGAAGGGCTTCTGACTCCACAGCCACTCACGATGCTCAGCTACAGTGCGGACTTGGGGGAGGAGAGCCCTGTGGGCCAGGACCCAGGAGCTCTGCTCTCGGGGAGAAAAAGAGGGAATGTGCTGGATTCCACGCCTGAGGGGAAGGATCTAGGGACTCACCTCCCTGCCCCATGACAGGAAGCTGTGGATTAGCTGGAATTTCTGCCTCAGCTCACCATCTCTCAGCATCCCCGGGGGAGGAAAGGAGCGAAGGAGAATGCAGGACTTGGTGGAATTGAGAAATCCCACCTGTGAAGCCAAACCGAGGCCGGGGAGGCAGGAACAGGATCTGCCAGGTAACCTGAGGTCACTACAAGGACCTGAATGGAGGGCCGGGATCATCTCCCCACAAACACTGCCTGGCACCCCTTCTGCCTGCTTCTCTCTGGAGGCTCCATGGGCACCAGCCTCCACCCCTACTAACCCTCCCTCCCCACCAGCCTCCTTACTGTGTATGTGAGCTTCTCGGAGCCCACCGAGGGGGCTCCCACTGCCAGATCAGGCACACCATCCACGTTAAAGTCCAGCACAGCCACAGCCGAGCCAAACCGACCTGAGGGCTGAGGAGACACCAGTTACTCCCCCTGGGCTGAGCCACAACCTTCCGAAGAGCACACCTCACTCCCTGGGGACACCATTGAGCACCCAGGACTGAGGAACAAGACTGTAGCCCACTCGTAACACATCCATGACCCCCTAGATGGCTAGCTCACCCTAAGGATGCTTCTGGCACCTCTGTCTGCCTCAAGGGGAAGATAAGGTGCCAGAGAGAAGAATGTAGGTCCAAAAGAGACACAGATATAAAGACTAGACTTTTGGACTCTGTGGGAGAAGGCGAGGGTGGGATGATTTGAGGGAATAGCATCAAAACATGTATATTAACATATATGAAACAGGTCACCAGTCCAGGTTCGATGCATGATGCTCAGGGCCGGTGCACTGGGATGCCCCTGACAGATGATGGGGAACACATGTATACCCACGGCTGATTCATGTGAACGTATGGCAAAACCACCACAATATTGCAAAGTAATTAATTAGCCTCCAATTAAAAAAATTTTTTTAAAAGAATGTAGGTCCTTGAAAGTTCTAGGTTTTCAGAAAATGGTCTTGTGTATCCTTGTTAAGGACTAGACTCCTCTTGGAAAGTACCCAATAATAGATAGATAGATAATAATAACAATAATAATAGATAATAATCACTTAACAGCAGCTAATGTCTGTCGAATACTCAAGGTGTACTAGAGCTGTACTGACAGCGCAGTAGCCACTAGATAAATGTGGCTGTAACATTTAAATTACTGAAGTCAATTTTTCAGTTTCACTGGCCACATTCAGATGTTCAGAAACCAAAACACTTAGTAGCTCCTATACTGAGCAGCACAGCTTTAAAGCATCTCTATCATTACCGAAGGGCCTATTGATTCCGCTGTAGACACTGTTCAAGCATTTTATATGGATTATTAGCCCCTAATTTCATGGTTTACAGATGGAAAACTCAGCCCATTCAGGTATCATTTTCTTCCAATGTGGGTTTTATAGATCTTCCGTCTCCTGCTGTCTGGNACCAAAACACTTAGTAGCTCCTATACTGAGCAGCACAGCTTTAAAGCATCTCTATCATTACCGAAGGGCCTATTGATTCCGCTGTAGACACTGTTCAAGCATTTTATATGGATTATTAGCCCCTAATTTCATGGTTTACAGATGGAAAACTCAGCCCATTCAGGTATCATTTTCTTCCAATGTGGGTTTTATAGATCTTCCGTCTCCTGCTGTCTGGAATCAGCCTAGACCTAAAGGTAACTCATGAGGGTCTCCTGCCCTTTCACAACGTATCTAACAATGAAGAGTCTTGCACAAATGATGCTTGCTACATCACACACACACCCCAGAACCCACATCTCTTATTTGTTGGTTAATCCCAGACGTGCAATGGCATCTGAGAACACAGCCCCTTTCTACTGGCTTGGGGGAGGCAGGGTGGGTACCTGATAGATGAGAAAGGATCATCTGGAGATACAAGCAAGCTGGGGCAGGTTGGGGACCCATAAGTAGGGGCCCCTGCCAACTGAAAACAGATTCATTTCATCAGCACCAGCTCTACTAGCAAGCCCTCCTGCAGGGTAACTCATTCCAAGAAAAAGCATAGCATTCTAAAATAGGCAGATGCTTAATGGAATTCCAGCGGCATTATTTCAAGTTCTAAAAGATGATGCTATTAAAGTGCTGCACTCAATATGCCAGCAAATTTGGAAAACTCAGTGCAGGCCACAGGACTAGAAAAGGCCAGTTTTCATTCCAATCCCAAAGAAAGGCAATGCCAAAGAATGTTCAAACTACCACACAATTGCACTCATCTCACACACTACCAAAGTAATGATCAAATTCTCCAAGCAAGGCTTCAATAGTACATGAACCATGAACTTCCACATGTTCAAGCTGGGTTTAGCAAAGGCAGAGGAACCAGAGATCAAATTGCCAACACCCATTGGGTCATAGAAAAAGCAAGACAGTTCCAGAAAAACATTTACTTCTGCTTTACTGACTATGCCAAAGCCTTTGACTGTGTGGATCACAACAAACTGGAAAATTCTTGAAGAGATGGGAATACCAGACCACCATACCTGCCTCCTGCGAAATATGTATACAGATCAAAAAGCAACAGTTAGAACTGGACATGGAACAATGGACTGGTTCCAAATTGGGAAAGGAGTATGTCAAGGCTGTATATTGACACCCTGATTATTTAACTTATATGCAGAGTACATCATGCAAAATGCTGGGCTGGATGAAGCACAAGCTGGAATCAAGATTTCCAGGAGAAATATCAATAACCTCAGATATGCAGATGACACCACCTTTATGGCAGAAAGTGAAGAAGAACTAAAGAGCCTCTTGATGAAAGTGAAAGAGAAGAGTGAAAAAGTTGGCTTAAAATTCAACATTCAAAAAACAAAGATCATGGCATCTGGTCCCATCACTTCCTGACAAATAGATGGAGAAAATAATGGAAACAATGACAGACTTTATTTTCTTAGGCTCCAAAATTACTGCAGATGGTGACTGCACCCATGAAATTAAAAGACTTGTTCCTTGAAGAAAAACTATGACCAACCTAGACAGCATATTAAAAAGCAGAGACATTATTTTGCTGACAAAGTTCTATTTAGTCAAAGCTATGGCTTTTCCAGTAGTCATGTATGGATGTGAGAGATGGACCATAAAGAAACCTGAGTGCCAAAAAACTGATGCTTTTGAACTGTAGTGTTGGGGAAGATGCTTGAGAGTCCCTTGGACCACAACGTGATCAAACCAGTCAATCCTAAAGGAAATCAACCCTGAATATTCATTGGAAGGACTGATGCTGAAATTGAAACCCTAATACTCTGGCCACCTGATACGAAAAACAGACTCATTGGGGAAGGCCCTGATGCTGGGAAAGATTGAAGACAGGAGAAGAAGGGGACAACAGAGGATGAGATTGGTTGGATGGCATCACCAACTCAATAGACATGAATTGGAGTAAGCTCCAGGAGTTGGTGATGGACAGGGAGCCCTGGTGTGCTGTTGTCCACTGGGTCGCAAAGAGTCAGACACGACTGAGGAACTGAACTGAATCTGAGATATCTATCCTAATCTTCCATTTTATAGATAAGGACCAGAAAGGTTAACTGCAGACCAAGAATGATGGCTACGAGATTCCCATCTCTAGTGCACGCCGTATGTGGCATCTTGCCCACTACTTAAGGACATGGGAGACAAAGGCATGGAGTTACCTCCTTCGTCACCCCAAGGATCTTGGATGGAGTTTCCCATCCACAGGAAGCAGCTGCCTCTCTTACTCCTCGTCTAGAGGAGCCCAAAGGATACACTGTTTATACACTGTGGTGTATAAACCTTACACCACAGTCTGACAGGGGAATGACTTGGTGAAGAAGAAAGCAGTAACAAGAATGGGTTAATTTATTTTGGAACTTTTTCGTGTGGTGTCAGAAGGACCCAGAAAATGCTGTCCCTGTCCCCCTGGGACTGTGTGATCACGCACTCTGCCATCAACTTAGTAACACTTCTTGGACTCAGGGGCTCCTTCCATCAGAGCTTAAAGTCAAAGTGAAGTCCCTCAATCCTGTCCAACACTTTGTAACCCCATGGACTGTAGCCTGTCAGGTTCTTCCATGCATGGGATTTTCCAAGCAAGAATACTGGAGTGGGTTGCTGTTTCCTTCTCCAGGGGATCTTTTCGACTCAGCAATCGAACCTGGGTCTCCTACACTGCAGGCAGACTCTTTACCATCTGAGCCATCAGGGAAAACCTATCAGAGATTAAACTAGATTATAAACCACTGGACTTCTCATTATTTAAACTATGTTCAGGAGCACCATCTTATTTTTTCACAGCATTAACTCCATGATGAAAGGTTTAGTGGGGTATCTGGGACAAGTAAAAGTCTGACCCCCAACTCCCTTGATGCTTGATATTTGAAGTTTGCCACCAAAGCCCCCACACTCATCTGTGGTGGGTAACAGGGCTCAATCGGCCCCTCCTTACTTATCCCTCACGTAAGGACGAATACCAATGATGTCCAGGAGGAAAATCCTCCAGGTCTCTAGTGCTCCCAAGAGGAACGTGAGCTGCCTTCATGTGGAACATCTGTACAGTTGCTGTGAGATTTTTCTGGTAATGAATAACCACTTAAAGGAATAAAATCTGACCAAAGTCTGGAGTTTAGTTAATAGTAATTTACCAGTGTTGATTCTCTTAATTTGGATAAGAATGGCATAATTATGTAAGATGTTAACTGGGTCAAGAGTACATGGGAACTCTCTGGACTGTCTTTACAACTTCTCTGTGAATCTAAAATTCTTCCAAGAGGACTTCCCTGGTAGTCCAGTGGTTAAGAATCCACCTGCCAATACAGGAGACATGGGTTCGATTTCTGCTCCAAAAAGATTCCACATGCCGTGAAGCAACTAAGCCCGAGTGCTACAACTACTGAAGCTCGTGCCCCCTAGAGCCCGTGCTCTCCAACAAGAGAGGCATGCATGTGTCTGACTCTTTGCAATTGCATGGTGGTTATAGCCCATTAGACTCTTCTGTCTATGGAATTTTCCAGGCAAGAATACTGGAGGGGGTTGCCACTTCCTCCTTCAGGGGATCTTCCCAACCCAGGGATCGAGCCCATGTCTCCTGCAATGGCAGGCAGATTCTTTACCACTGAGCTACCTGGGAAGCCCCACAATGAGAAGTCCACATACCTCAACTAAGAGAGTAGACCCCGCTCACTGCAACTAGAGAAAGCCCATCCACAGCACTGAAGCTCCAGCACAGCCAAAAATAATTTTTTTTAATTTTTTAAATGAAATTCTTACAAGATAAAAAAATATTTATATTTAAAAAAAACACCCCCAACAAAACAAAACAAGGTTTTTTATTATCATATTATCAAGACATCACATCCTGATTGGTTATTCGATAGTATGGGTGTTTCGGAAGGTGTCGGACAAATCACTAAAAGATAGAGAGACAATGAGATCAACGAAGTGAACATGCTTTTCAAAATAAAAGTCATTCCACGGATGCAGGCCCCTGGCTGTTTGTTACTATCATCGTTCTCGCCATTGGACATTTATCCTGGAGAGTGTGCTAGGAGAGGCAGGCAGTGGCTTATCAACTTTGAAAGGGAAAATGGGAGATGCGGCCTCACCTGGAAACCCTCCAGGATCCCGTGGGCCTCCTTGTCCAGGTCCAGGTCAACAGGGGGCAAGCCCAGGTCATTGCCATAGATGAGGTACACACGCCCCACGTGAATGCGGCCTAGGTGACTATAGCCAGGGGCGCCTACCACCAGGTCACCGTATCCATCCTGGTTGAGATCAGCCGAGGTCATCGCCCTATAAGAAGAAGAGGGAGCCCACTGCAGTGTCTACTGAGAGCTCTGGGCAGAACTGTCTCCTGTTCCACTCTAGACTCTAGAGTCTAAATTCCTCTCATTGGTTTTTCCATCCAAAAATATTCAGAGGTCATATTCACCTCTGAGGTTATATTGTTTGTGGGATTCAGTCTTGTTCTCTGGAGGGAAAAAAACAAAGATGAAATTGAACAAATCAAGGCCTCTGAGCATTTCTGGACCACAGAACCTGAACACACAAAAAGCACCCTCACAACGCTTCTTGTTTTACGTGCAAAACCCAGAGCAGACAAAGCACAATTCCAGGCTCCACCTGAGAACAGAGAGGAAATCCTCCTTGAGCCAGTGGCACAAGTTGTTTTACAATTGGCTCGATTCATCTTAGTTTGTCACCTGATCAAAGACAAGCCTGTGGTATGTAGACCATTTTATTTCTACCATAGCTACACAGAGTGCCTTATATTGGAAAAAATTAGAGACTTAGTGGATGTTTCTAAATAAGAGTCTATGACCTGCCAGTTAAAGAGAGGGACAAACTGAGGCAATTGTTCAAATGTCTCGTTTGGTGCTGGAATGACCAAGTCATTTATTTATTTTGGCTCTGATGGCCACATAAAGAATAAACAGCAGGGACTGCTCTGGTGGTTCAGTGTTTAGGACTCCACCTGCCAATGCAGGGAACATGAGTTTGATCCCTGGTCCCAGAAGATTCCATATGCCGCAGGGCAACTAAGCCAGTGCGCCACAAATACTAAGCCTGCCTGCTGCAACCACCGAAGCTCCCGTGCCTAGAGCCCCTGCTCTGCAACGAGAAGCCACCGTAATGAGAAGCCTGCACACCACAAAGAGCAGCCCCCACTTGCCGCAACTAGAGAAAGCCTGTGAAGACCTAGCACAGCCAAAAATAATTTTAAAAAAAGAAGAAGAAACATCAGAACAGAGGAAAAAGAGAAGAGCAGTTTCTAACGGGTGTGACGCCTGGTGGATGGGGTCAGACACACACCATGGAGACACTGCTGGTCTGTATTCCCAAGGTGGGACCCTGGCCAGTAATGGCCCCCGCGAAGGAGCTCTGTGGTGCACCCCTCTCCACGTGGCAAGGAGCCCAGCAGAAGGCCCTCATTTGGATTTTCAGGAAGGCGGCCAAGAAGAGCCATTCATTATTCACAAATGAACGGCCAGTAAACACAGCACTCACCCCCCATTTCTTTGTGCTGGAGCTGAATACACTAGCAGCCTGAAGAGGAAGGGCTGTTGATTTATTGTTCCAAGGAAATTGCAACGTTATTTGTATTTTTAAAGTGTGATTTTTAAAAAGACATTTTATAAAAAACCTCCCCCCAAACCAGTCACTTTTACATCCTTGGGCTGTTTGGTTGTGAAACAGAGTCCCCTTAAAACAAAGCTCCCTTATCAAGTTTATGATTAATCTCTCTATCCAAACCTTTATTCCCTTTCTTGTGCCCTCTGACATCAATCCTGTGCTAACTGAACACTAATAAACCAGAGTAAGATGACTAAAACTACTATTGTCCATAACACTGTTAATGTACTGTAACTGGTATTGTAGATGTCATCATTAACGTACAAACACAGCTTGTTTCTTCAGGGCAGGGTAAGCTAACAGATCCCCAAACCATGGACCACCTGGCCAGGATAAACTAACAGATCCCCAAACCATGGACCACCTGGCCAGAAAATTGCAAACCAGAAACATCCTAACCCCTGAAATTATGATTAAGAAATGTCACAGGACGTTGATCCCAGCTTCCTCGGTCTTCCCCTTTAAAACACTCTTAACTCAAAGACCAAATTGGAGTGGACCTGAGGCTTATCCCCATCTCCCTTGCTTGGTGCCCTGCAATAAATGCTGTGCTTTCCTTCTCCACAGCCTGCTGTCAGTACACGGACTCTGCTGTGCAGCAGGTGATGGAAATCTGAGTTGAGTTTGGTAACAGTTGTTCTTTAAAAATCAGAGGAATCCCTAAAATTCTCTTTATTATTGTGGTGTTCCAGGCTTTTGCCTTATGACGTTATAATAGTCCTGTCAGTATAACAGCCACCTACTTTTATCCTAATGTCATTAGATGCCCCAAAATGTGTAATAATCTATCTCCAAAAAACACTGAAGTTTTAAAAATATTCTATAAAGTAATAGTTTCTTGCTGTGGTTATTTAATAAAGTCAAACTTCCTTATATTTAAACATACTTTTTGGTCAGAATGGCAACATCAAAAAGTCTACAAACAATAAACGCTGGAGAGGGTGCAGAGAAAAGGGGAACCCTCTTACACTGTTGATGGGAATGTAAATTGATACAGCCCCTATGGACTATGGTATGAAGATTCCTTAAAAGTCTAGGAATAAAACCACCATATGACCCAGCAATCCCACTCCTAGGCATATACCCTGAGGAAACCAAAACTGGAAAAAGACACATGTACCCCAGTGTTCATTGAAGCACTATTTAATATAGAACATGAAAGCAACCTAGATATCCATAGACAGATGAATGGATAAAGAAGTCATGGTACCTATGCACAATGGAATATTACTCAGCCATAAAAAGGAATGCATTTGAGTCAGTTCTAATGAAGTGGATGAACCCATTATATATTAGATAGAATGAGCCTATTATACAGAGTAAAGTAAGTCAGAAAGAGAAAGATAAATATCATATACTAACACATATATACAGACTCTAGAAAGATGGTGCTGAAGAATTTATTTGAAGGGCAGCAATGGAGAAACAGACATAGAGAACAGACCTATGGACACGGGGAGAGGGGAGGAGAGGGTCAGATGTATAGAGAGAGTAACATGGAAACTTACATTGCCATATATAAAATAGATAGCCAATGGGAATTTGCTATATGTCTCAGGAACTCAGACAGGGGCTCTATATCAACCTAGAGGGGTGGGATGGGGAGGAAGATGGGAGGGAGGTTCAAGAAGAAGGGGACATATGTATATCTAAGGCTGATTCATACTGNTGTGCAGCAGGTGATGGAAATCTGAGTTGAGTTTGGTAACAGTTGTTCTTTAAAAATCAGAGGAATCCCTAAAATTCTCTTTATTATTGTGGTGTTCCAGGCTTTTGCCTTATGACGTTATAATAGTCCTGTCAGTATAACAGCCACCTACTTTTATCCTAATGTCATTAGATGCCCCAAAATGTGTAATAATCTATCTCCAAAAAACACTGAAGTTTTAAAAATATTCTATAAAGTAATAGTTTCTTGCTGTGGTTATTTAATAAAGTCAAACTTCCTTATATTTAAACATACTTTTTGGTCAGAATGGCAACATCAAAAAGTCTACAAACAATAAACGCTGGAGAGGGTGCAGAGAAAAGGGGAACCCTCTTACACTGTTGATGGGAATGTAAATTGATACAGCCCCTATGGACTATGGTATGAAGATTCCTTAAAAGTCTAGGAATAAAACCACCATATGACCCAGCAATCCCACTCCTAGGCATATACCCTGAGGAAACCAAAACTGGAAAAAGACACATGTACCCCAGTGTTCATTGAAGCACTATTTAATATAGAACATGAAAGCAACCTAGATATCCATAGACAGATGAATGGATAAAGAAGTCATGGTACCTATGCACAATGGAATATTACTCAGCCATAAAAAGGAATGCATTTGAGTCAGTTCTAATGAAGTGGATGAACCCATTATATATTAGATAGAATGAGCCTATTATACAGAGTAAAGTAAGTCAGAAAGAGAAAGATAAATATCATATACTAACACATATATACAGACTCTAGAAAGATGGTGCTGAAGAATTTATTTGAAGGGCAGCAATGGAGAAACAGACATAGAGAACAGACCTATGGACACGGGGAGAGGGGAGGAGAGGGTCAGATGTATAGAGAGAGTAACATGGAAACTTACATTGCCATATATAAAATAGATAGCCAATGGGAATTTGCTATATGTCTCAGGAACTCAGACAGGGGCTCTATATCAACCTAGAGGGGTGGGATGGGGAGGAAGATGGGAGGGAGGTTCAAGAAGAAGGGGACATATGTATATCTAAGGCTGATTCATACTGAGGTTTGACAGAAAACAACAAAATTCTGTAAAGCAATTATCCTCAATTGAAAAATAAATAATATTTTTTAAGAAATCAAGGCTTAACAAAAAAAACATATTTTTGACAAATTTTAAGGAGATAGCTTTATCTTTACCATAAATTAAGCAATAAATTCATGTTTTTGTTGATGAATCGATTGGAAAATGAAGTGTGAACAGGTACCATGTTAAACATTTGTGAATGACTGCTTGAAATCAATACTGACGAAAATATTCAGGAATTAGATACACTCATACCTACCAACCAAGCCTTGTGTAGGGAAATGACAAGTAGTAAGATGCTGAGGGGCTAGAAACATGCGTCCGTGGCTGTGAGCTGCCAATAAACATCTCACGTATGCTCCTCTCCAGAGACTTGTACATGAAGGATAAGGAATCCTGAAATTAAATGATTATAGACAGAAAAAGACACAGCATAATCAACAAAGTTACCACTTTGTGTCAAAGGCATTAGACTTTAAGAAATAAAGTTTGAGTTTTTTTTAATATCTATTTATTTACTCGGCTGCACTGGGTCCCAGTTGGGGCACGCAGGATCTTCAGTGTTCATTGCAGCACGTGAGTATTTTAGTTGCATCATCTGAACTCTTAGTTGTGGGATGTGGGACCCAGCCGCCTGACTAGGGATCAAACCCAGGCCCCTGGGAGCACAGAGTCCCAGCCACTGGATCACCAGGGAAGTCCTAAGAAACAAGTTTTCACAAGTGCTGAAAAATAACTTATTGACTCCTATCAACATGAAAGGAGACTTAAGACTGAGAATTAGGAGAGTGAAATCACACCCGTAATATATGCTCAGGGATGGGAGTTACAGCCTAAAGGTCAGGACCATCACAAGAAGAAAGAGTCAGTTGAGATTAACCTGAACAAACCAAGTTAGGATAGTCTGTTAATGTGCAGAATGTAACTGAACAAAACAATTGTTATAAAATAAAAAGGTTTTAGAAGGTAAGTCCACTCAAATCTAGAACTATAAATATATTTGTGTATATATATCCGCCTTTTCTCCCCGCAAACAAATGAACTGGAATGCCACCACGATGCCAGAGACCCTCCCAACCATATTCAGATTGAGAGGCTGCTGGATGTGCTTCGAGTCCTCATGGGAAGGCATGAGGGGTCACGTGTGGAGGGCTGGAAGCTGTGTGCCAGAGAAATGGGGGTACAGCCCCCCCCCAGCTTAGGGTGCTGAATTGTTCTTAGGGTGGTTACTGCAGACACACAAAGACAGACCAGAGTGGCCCAAGCAAACTGGTCAGGCACTAGTTCCGTCCCAGTCCAGGGAACGCAACTCGAAATCCACCCCAGGTGAGGTAAGATCAAATGACAACTGTGGGCTGCCCCAGAGCAGGCTCAGCTCAGAGCCGTGGGGCAGCCCTGGATGCCCAGGCTCCAGGAAGCACAGCTTAGAAGGGCCCTGCAGGAAGGGACTCAGCCTTCTGTTTTTCCAGTCTAACCTCTCTGGCAGGTTGCCCCCGGATTGCTCACCTGAGGCCCACTCCTGGCTTCCTCTTTCCTTCAGAAATCGCCATGCCAGGCATCACGCAAGGCCTTGGGAATGTAAAGTCCTTCTCTTACACAACTTTTCCTTTTGTGAACGAGACAGATGCAAATAACTGCAGCACGCACGATGTGTGTTTGGACAGAGCTTCCCGGTCTAAGTCTCAGTACATCATTTGCAGAACTCATTGCAAAATGAAAATGCAGAGCTGCTTGTTCAAAAGTTATTAAGAATCTGACCCTCCTCCACTGCTGGTGAGAATGAAAATTGATACAACCACTATGGAGACGAGTACGGAGTTTCCTCAGAAAACTAAAAATGGATTTATTATATGAGCCAGTAATCCCACTCCTGGGCAAATATCCAGAGGAAACCATAAATTCAGAAAAATACATGCACACTAATGTTCATTGTAGCACTATTTACACTAGCCAAGATATGGAAGTAACCTAAATGTCCATCAACAGAAGAACAAACAAAGAAGATGTGGCGTGTGTGTACATATATATTTACCCCCACACACACCAGAATACTACTCAGCCATAAAAAAGAACGATATAATGTCATTTGCAGCCAGATGGATGGACGAGAGATTATCATACAAAGTGAAATAAATCAGACAGAGGAAAACAAATGTCATATGATATCAAAGTAGAATCTTCAAAAAATGATACAGGGAACTTATTTACAAAACAGAAACAGACTACCAGGCTTTGAAAACAAACTTACAGTTACCAGAGGGGAAACAGTGTGGAGAGAGAAAATTAAGAGTTTGGAATCAACCCATACCCACTGCTATATATAAAACAGATAATCAACAAGGGCCTACTATACAGCACCAGGAACTCAATACTGTAACAATCTATACAGAAAAAGAATTTGAAAAAGAAGGGCTATATATGTATATGCATAACTAAATCACTTAGCCATACCCCTGAAAGTAACACCACATTGTAAATCAACTAAACTTCAATATAAAATAAAATTTAAATTTAAAAAAGGTAAGAATTTTAAAGCAATAACAGCAGGACATTAAGCCAAATATGGGGAGGGACTTCCCTGGTAGTCCAGTAGCTGAGACTCCATGATCCCAATGCAAGGGGCTTCTATCAATTCCTGGTCAGAAAACTAGATCTCACATGCTGCAATTAAGGTCGAGTGCAGCCAAATAAACAAATATTTAAAAACTTTAAAATGAATAAATAAACCAACTAGGGGGCCCTTCTAAGCATGACGAAGGGGACCTTCTACATGACTGTACAGGCTGTACACCATGAAGCAGGCTCTACTGGGACCCTCACCCAGGTCACAAAATCGTTTAAACCCTTCTCTACAATCTGACGCCAATTTCCCTTCCCGACTCTCGTAAGTACTTTGATTCCTTGTCTTGTGTTCCAGGCAAATAAGACTGCTCAAATCTCCAAACATCCTGAAACTTTCCTAACCCATTACCAGAAATACTTGCTCAGTGACGAAAAACAATTAGTTGGTTACTATTCAAGACCTAACTCAGATTCCAGCTTTTGCATGAAACCTCTGATGGCAGCTACATACTTTTTTTTTAATCTGACAGGCTATGTCTCTCCTCCCACCAACCATGGTGTTAGCTGTCTCTTACTGAGAAATGGTTAGTTTTGTATTTATAACCCCATTAGACTAAAATGTGTTAACATCAGAGACTATTTCCCTTACATCTTCTATCCCCCCGGCAGAATGGCTGACACTTAAGATGACCTCGTGGAGGAGCTTGATAGGCAGTGGTATTCCCTTGGTGTGGGGCTTTGCACTATGAGCCCGGGATACTGCTGACATTTTGCACTAAGGACGGAGCAGGACTGACCCAAGGGCCACCTTGAGCTCCACTGGGCTTTCCAAAGGCCACTGAGGTTCAGAGCTCCAACATAGGATGTCTCCAGAACAAACCAGACTTGAAGACCAAGGATACTTGTAAGCCTGGCTCATGCCCAGGTGACTTTCAATGAACGATTAAACAGCCAGTGATCTTACAAAACACAGCATCACGGGAAGCAGAATGCACCTCTCCATTGAAAGCAGAAAATTCTTACCATGGTCCAGGAATTCACACTAAAGAAGACTCCTCTTTTGGTATAGTTTATATGCTTTCCAATATTTTTAGTTAGGGCTGCAGTCACATTTTTATGGAAACCATTTTTCTGTACTTTTGAACTGCTAGAAAGAGAGAGGAATGAAATAGTTAAGACTGAGGAAATAGCAACTTACCCTGAATAACTGAGTTGAAGATGTAATCAAGTTAACCCCAGGTTAAAAGGTCATAAAATTTTAACATCTGCAAGTTTAAGGAACAGCAACACGAAAAGGAAAATTTTAGAAAAACTTCTATAGGATATTCCACAACACCTTTTAATAAACCCATTTCCAAGGTTGAAAAAGCCAGTCTTTACAAAAATATTTTCATTAGCCTCAAAGTTCTACAAGTGTATGAGTTTGGATTCTTTCCAGATTACTAAAAAAAAAAATCAGAAGTTAAATCAACATATTCATATTAATGGCCCAGAAATGGTCATAACTATTCAGGAAACTGGTATGCAAGTGGACTGATTTTGCTTTAAAGACATGGGAGAATTAATTATACAATAAAAATACATTTTTAAATCATATGTTTTAACAAGTCTACACATCAGATGCCTAAAAAGGCAGGCAGGTTTCAGAAATGCTTACAGATGGGCCACAGATAAACAAAGAGGGCCTAAGATATCAGCCAGTGTAGGGACCCCAATCGGAGAAGGCACTGGCACTCCACTCCAGTACTCTTGCCTGGAAAATCCCATGGACGGAGGAGCCTGGTGGGCTGCAGTCCATGGGGTCGCACAGAGTCGGACACGACTGAGTGACTTCACTTTCACTTTTCACTGTCATGCAATGGAGAAGGAAATGGTAACCTACTCTAGTGTTCTTGCCTGGAGAATCCCAGGGATGGGGGACCTAGTGGGCTGCCATCTCTGGGGTCACACAGAGTCGGACATGACTGAAGTGACTTAGCAGTAGCAGCAGCAGGAACCCCAACAATCTAGAGTTCTTAAACTCAACCTAAAGACGTTCAGTTATATTAAAATGAAACTTACCTAACTCGCATAATTTAAACAGCGTGGGCTTACCTGAACTCTTTTTTGCGCATTTTCAATTCTCTTGAAGCTCTGAACTCTCTCCTTAGCATCTTTTATTGCAATGATTTCTTTTTGAGTATCTAACACTTGCTCACCGTTGAATATCTTGGCTGAAGCATCAACTCTTCACGGGAAGTCTCCTGTGGCTGAGTTAGGACACTCTGTGGTACATCATGAGCGCCCAGTGCTTGGCCTTCCTAACGAGATGTGTATAAGAGACAGCATTTGCAGAACTCATTGCAAAATGAAAATGCAGAGCTGCTTGTTCAAAAGTTATTAAGAATCTGACCCTCCTCCACTGCTGGTGAGAATGAAAATTGATACAACCACTATGGAGACGAGTACGGAGTTTCCTCAGAAAACTAAAAATGGATTTATTATATGAGCCAGTAATCCCACTCCTGGGCAAATATCCAGAGGAAACCATAAATTCAGAAAAATACATGCACACTAATGTTCATTGTAGCACTATTTACACTAGCCAAGATATGGAAGTAACCTAAATGTCCATCAACAGAAGAACAAACAAAGAAGATGTGGCGTGTGTGTACATATATATTTACCCCCACACACACCAGAATACTACTCAGCCATAAAAAAGAACGATATAATGTCATTTGCAGCCAGATGGATGGACGAGAGATTATCATACAAAGTGAAATAAATCAGACAGAGGAAAACAAATGTCATATGATATCAAAGTAGAATCTTCAAAAAATGATACAGGGAACTTATTTACAAAACAGAAACAGACTACCAGGCTTTGAAAACAAACTTACAGTTACCAGAGGGGAAACAGTGTGGAGAGAGAAAATTAAGAGTTTGGAATCAACCCATACCCACTGCTATATATAAAACAGATAATCAACAAGGGCCTACTATACAGCACCAGGAACTCAATACTGTAACAATCTATACAGAAAAAGAATTTGAAAAAGAAGGGCTATATATGTATATGCATAACTAAATCACTTAGCCATACCCCTGAAAGTAACACCACATTGTAAATCAACTAAACTTCAATATAAAATAAAATTTAAATTTAAAAAAGGTAAGAATTTTAAAGCAATAACAGCAGGACATTAAGCCAAATATGGGGAGGGACTTCCCTGGTAGTCCAGTAGCTGAGACTCCATGATCCCAATGCAAGGGGCTTCTATCAATTCCTGGTCAGAAAACTAGATCTCACATGCTGCAATTAAGGTCGAGTGCAGCCAAATAAACAAATATTTAAAAACTTTAAAATGAATAAATAAACCAACTAGGGGGCCCTTCTAAGCATGACGAAGGGGACCTTCTACATGACTGTACAGGCTGTACACCATGAAGCAGGCTCTACTGGGACCCTCACCCAGGTCACAAAATCGTTTAAACCCTTCTCTACAATCTGACGCCAATTTCCCTTCCCGACTCTCGTAAGTACTTTGATTCCTTGTCTTGTGTTCCAGGCAAATAAGACTGCTCAAATCTCCAAACATCCTGAAACTTTCCTAACCCATTACCAGAAATACTTGCTCAGTGACGAAAAACAATTAGTTGGTTACTATTCAAGACCTAACTCAGATTCCAGCTTTTGCATGAAACCTCTGATGGCAGCTACATACTTTTTTTTTAATCTGACAGGCTATGTCTCTCCTCCCACCAACCATGGTGTTAGCTGTCTCTTACTGAGAAATGGTTAGTTTTGTATTTATAACCCCATTAGACTAAAATGTGTTAACATCAGAGACTATTTCCCTTACATCTTCTATCCCCCCGGCAGAATGGCTGACACTTAAGATGACCTCGTGGAGGAGCTTGATAGGCAGTGGTATTCCCTTGGTGTGGGGCTTTGCACTATGAGCCCGGGATACTGCTGACATTTTGCACTAAGGACGGAGCAGGACTGACCCAAGGGCCACCTTGAGCTCCACTGGGCTTTCCAAAGGCCACTGAGGTTCAGAGCTCCAACATAGGATGTCTCCAGAACAAACCAGACTTGAAGACCAAGGATACTTGTAAGCCTGGCTCATGCCCAGGTGACTTTCAATGAACGATTAAACAGCCAGTGATCTTACAAAACACAGCATCACGGGAAGCAGAATGCACCTCTCCATTGAAAGCAGAAAATTCTTACCATGGTCCAGGAATTCACACTAAAGAAGACTCCTCTTTTGGTATAGTTTATATGCTTTCCAATATTTTTAGTTAGGGCTGCAGTCACATTTTTATGGAAACCATTTTTCTGTACTTTTGAACTGCTAGAAAGAGAGAGGAATGAAATAGTTAAGACTGAGGAAATAGCAACTTACCCTGAATAACTGAGTTGAAGATGTAATCAAGTTAACCCCAGGTTAAAAGGTCATAAAATTTTAACATCTGCAAGTTTAAGGAACAGCAACACGAAAAGGAAAATTTTAGAAAAACTTCTATAGGATATTCCACAACACCTTTTAATAAACCCATTTCCAAGGTTGAAAAAGCCAGTCTTTACAAAAATATTTTCATTAGCCTCAAAGTTCTACAAGTGTATGAGTTTGGATTCTTTCCAGATTACTAAAAAAAAAAATCAGAAGTTAAATCAACATATTCATATTAATGGCCCAGAAATGGTCATAACTATTCAGGAAACTGGTATGCAAGTGGACTGATTTTGCTTTAAAGACATGGGAGAATTAATTATACAATAAAAATACATTTTTAAATCATATGTTTTAACAAGTCTACACATCAGATGCCTAAAAAGGCAGGCAGGTTTCAGAAATGCTTACAGATGGGCCACAGATAAACAAAGAGGGCCTAAGATATCAGCCAGTGTAGGGACCCCAATCGGAGAAGGCACTGGCACTCCACTCCAGTACTCTTGCCTGGAAAATCCCATGGACGGAGGAGCCTGGTGGGCTGCAGTCCATGGGGTCGCACAGAGTCGGACACGACTGAGTGACTTCACTTTCACTTTTCACTGTCATGCAATGGAGAAGGAAATGGTAACCTACTCTAGTGTTCTTGCCTGGAGAATCCCAGGGATGGGGGACCTAGTGGGCTGCCGTCTCTGGGGTCACACAGAGTCGGACATGACTGAAGTGACTTAGCAGTAGCAGCAGCAGGAACCCCAACAATCTAGAGTTCTTAAACTCAACCTAAAGACGTTCAGTTATATTAAAATGAAACTTACCTAACTCGCATAATTTAAACAGCGTGGGCTTACCTGAACTCTTTTTTGCGCATTTTCAATTCTCTTGAAGCTCTGAACTCTCTCCTTAGCATCTTTTATTGCAATGATTTCTTTTTGAGTATCTAACACTTGCTCACCGTTGAATATCTTGGCTGAAGCATCAACTCTTCACGGGAAGTCTCCTGTGGCTGAGTTAGGACACTCTGTGGTACATCATGAGCGCCCAGTGCTTGGCCTTCCTAACGCTCAAGGATACTGACAAGTTCTCGTTCAGTGACCATCTGGCCACCCGCCAGGCCATCCATCCTCTGAGAGCAGAAGCTATTTCTGTCTCGTTCACAATGAGGTCTCTAAACACCTAAACTAGTTCCTAGTACCTAACGATGAGGAAATATTATAATTTGTTCTATCTTATTGGTGATATAATATTTATAGGATTAATATAGTTATTAAATACATGAATAAATGGTTGGTACCCAACTCCAGCAGGGAGTAACCACCTCTTAGAATACAAATCAGACCCTCCAGCTCTTTTCCTCAGAAACTAACTGAAAGGGCTTCTCCCCACCAGTATCACTGATGATTACCTTTTCAGGAAAGAATACGGTCACAGTTTATGAGGAATAGCAATAATGGTGATGATAACGATATGATTAGCTATCATTTACTAGTTAGTGAGCAACTTAGTAATGTAGTTTGCTGTTTTGTCTAGTCACTAAGTTGTGTCCAACTCTTTGGCAACCCCATGGATTGTAGCCCGTCAGCCTCTTCTGTCCGTGGGATTTCCCAGGCAAAAATACTGGAGTGGGTTGCCATTTCCTTCTCCAAGGGATCTTCCTGATCCAGGGCTCAAGCCCACATCCCGCATCTCCTGCACCGGCATGCAGGTTCTTCACCACTGGCACCACCTTGGAAGCCCAACTAAGGTGGTAATTGCTTTCTATCCATTCACGCACATACCACAACTCTGGGAGTATGGATATGTAATTTTTCCAGTTTGCCCGAAGAAGCTGCAGCTCAAAAAATAATTAGGCAACTTGTTTAAAAATCACACAATGGCAGCCCTGGAGCTGGAACCTCTGTCTACAAAGCCCACGCTTTCAGAGTCTGTTGAGCACCCCTCTGACTGAGATGCTCTTTTTCTGAGTCATTTGGGAATCCACTTACCCCTGGGTGTTGTTTTGTTGACCGCCACAAGTGATGAACAGAGGGTTCTCAGGGAGGTTGCAGTTACTAGGGAAATAGCCAAATGAATTAGGTGTTTTTCTACCTTCTTTTTGAGCATGAATTTTTCTGAGAATCAGTGTCACAATTCAAGCCATCTCCCCAAAGTCCTAGTGTAGAGGTGTTTATGACTTAGCCAGACAGGACTGGTGAAGGGCCTGAGTCCTACTTGATCAGGGTGGATAAGCAGGTGGTACCATGGTAACACAGGCCACCCCAAACCCCTGGTCATCCCCAGACTCAGCTTCCCCCTTCCCTCCCAATTCCATCTGCTGAGTTCTCCCTGCTGACAGGAACCATCTCAGAGTCAGAGACTGAAAGAAAATCACTCTCAACTGTGTCACCTTCTGCCCATCGATGTTTGGTATTATCATTTCTGTCTCATTCCTTTCAAAGCTAAAATTTAAAATTGCCTGTGGGGATTTCCCTGGCTAAGGCTTCACACTCCCTATGCAGGGGGCCTGGGTTTGATCCTTGGCTGGGGAACTAGATCCCACACGCTGCAACTATGATCAAAGATCCTGAGTGCCACAGCTAAGACCAGTGCAGCCAAATAACTTTTTTTTTTAATTTTTAAAATAAAATTCCCTGGTGTTCCAGTGGCTAGGACTCTGCGTTTTCATTGCTGTGGGCCCAGGTTCCATCCCTGGTTGGGGAACAAAGATACCATAAGCCACTGGGCACAGCCAAAAAAAAAAAACAAATAAAAAAAGCTGCAGAACCTCTAATCTTTGCTTTAATAAAAATTAAAAACAAAAATTTACAAATTCAATAATTACGTAGGTAACTAAGTCTCCCTTTTTACAAGTAAAAAGGCTCTAATAGAATGTAAGACGTGAACGTTCTCCCTAACACTGAACAGACTCACTAAGAGAGTGGGGATTACATAAGAGTTTATTCTAGGATGAAGACTATTTGGAGGGAGAGGAAGACTGGAAAACCCCATGGGCAGAGGAGCTGCCACAGACCCTCTTTCCCCCTGCTGGCTGATGCTTAAGCTGTCCTTTCCCTGCAGGAGGTCTGCCTCCAGTGGTCCCTATCCAGACCCGGCCCTACCCTGCCCAGTTAGCAGCATGGGAGGGGCTCCATCCTGAGTGGTGTGGATGGAAATGGGTTCTGAGAGAACCTCGGCTCCCTCAGACCATGGACAGATCCTGTGAGAGCCGAAATGTCTAATGTCGCAGTTGGAACTGGGGACAAGACCAGTCTACCCTGGTCTGCATCTGAGTCTCTGGTTGACATTCATCCTGGGTGTGCTGGGGCAGAGCAGCAAAGGAGCTGGAAGTTGAGAGGCTCTCCCATCGGGGCTGCGTGTCAGATTCCAACAGAAGCCTGCACCTTACAAATGCCTTCATTTCCGACTTTTTCTTTTGGAGTATGGGGCTGAAGCAAAATGCCCTCCGAAACCATGGAGCCCTGATAGCTCAATCAGGGTGGAAGGAAGATGGCCGTATCCACCGCTGGAGCTTGGGGAGGTGGGCACCCCAGCCCACAGCATGGGGTCTCCCCAAAGAAGCAGATGGTGCACAGCTGGTGAAGCGGATTCCTCCCCACCCGAGCCACTTCTCCCAAGTCATGAACTTGGCAAAATCTACCTCTCCATCCCTAAGACAGGAGAGACAGCAGCAAACCCAACCAGATGGGAGTGAGTTGGAGTTTTGAAGTGACAGTTTCCGTTCTTCCCTGCTTCCTTACGGCATGACAACACTTCCTGAGACTCTGTCCTCATTTGATCAACTGAAAAGCCTGGGACTTACGATGGGGATGGAATAGCAATACAGGGAGTGACTGGTAGGAGAAAGAGTAAGAATTCACCTGGTCCCGTTCTTTAACATGTAACTTGTCAGGTGGTAAATATTAGTGGACCAAAACGCCATATCTTCCAGCCCTCCTAGGAAGTATTCTTGAAATTGTTCCACCAAAAACGGGGATTTTCTAGAATAAGTGGGATAAAGCTATGGCAAAGAGAAAGAAAAATAATCTAATAAATAACTGAGTCAAGTGCTTCTCATGGTATCTTTATAACACTTTCAATTCAGATTTTGAAGAATAAATGCCTTTACCTTGGAAACAGCTAATATCTCCGCATACCTGCAACATAAGCAATAATTTAGATTGTGAGTTGTGATTTCCACAGAGAAATGAAACGAATGAAGAAAAAGTTCCAGCAACAGGTATCCACTATCATGCAACTGACTTTGAACAAGCAAAATCCATAAATCCAATACCCACACTCAGGCATGTAAAGCATTGGAAAGTGTGTTAAGGAAGTCACAAGAAAATTACTTGCAAATCTTCCTCCAGTTACACTTACATTTCCAAGAACTGAAGGTATGAACAGTCAACAATGGCGTTTTCGGTGATGACTACTCGGCCGTAGAGTTCTTTATAAATTCCCAGGAGATCTTCAACAGGCACATACCTGAGGAAAGCATTAGGATAAAATAAGGGATGTTTTGATTCTGAAGTTGAAGATAACAACAGCAGTCACAACAGCTGCCAGTGAGATTCCAGAATTAATAGGTGCCAGACACCATGCAAAGGACTTTACATGCATTATTCATTTAATCTTAGCAACAACCCTAGGTGGTTGATACTATCACAATCCTACTTCACATACAGGAAACTAAGGCACAGAAAAGTTCAATAATTTGCCCAAGGCTGCAGAGCAAACAACTGGTACCCTAATCAACTATGTATACAAAGATAAGAAACTATAAGTAGCTCTCATAGTCAACAAAAGGGTCTGAAATGTGGTACTTGAGTGCAACCTCAAAAATGACAGAATGATCTCAGTTCATTTTCAAGGCAAATCATTCAATATCACAGTAATCCAAGTCTATGCTCAAAACACTAATGCCAAAGAAGCTGAATGAAGTTGAACAGTTCTATGAAGACCTGTAAGACCTTTCAGAACTAACACCAAAAAAAGATGTCCTTTTCATCATAGGGGACTGGAATGCAAAAGTAGGAAGTCAAGAGATATCTGGAATAACAGGCAAGTTTGACCTTGGAGTACAAAATGGAGCAGAATAAAGACTAACAGTTTTGTCAAGAGAACACACTGGTCATAGCAAATACACTTTTCCAGAAACACAAGAAAAGACTCTATACATGGACGTCACCAGATGGTCAATGCTGAAATCAGATTGATTATATCTTTGCAGCTGAAGATGGAGAAGCTCTATATAGTAGCAAAAATAAGAGTAGGAGCTGATTGTGGCTCAGATCATGAGCTCCTTATTGCAAAATTCACGCTGAAATTGAAGAAAGTAGGGAAAATCACTAGACCATACAGGTATGACCTAAAGCAAATCCCTCATGAATATACAGTGGAAGTGATGAATAGTTTCAAAGGATTAGATCTGGTAGACAGAGTGCCTAAAGTACTATGAATGAAGGTTCGTAACACTGTACAGGAGGTAGTGACCAAAACCATCCCAAAGAAAAAGAAATACAAGCAGGCAAAGTGGTTGTCTGAGAAGGCTTTACAAATAGCCAAGGAAAGAAGAGAAGCAGGAGAAATAACAACCTCAGATTTGCAGATGATGCCACCCTAATGGCAGAAAGTCAAGAGGAACTAAAGAGCCTCTGGATGAGGGTGAAAGAGGAGAGTTAAAAAGCCATCTTAAAACTCAGCATCCAAAAAAACTAAGATCATGGCATCTGGTCCCATCACTTCATGGCAAATAGAAGTGGAGAAAGTGGAGTAGTAACAGATTTTATTTTCTTGGGCTCAAAAAATCACTGCAGATGGTGACTGCAGCCATGAAATTAAAAGATGTTTGCTCCTTTCCTCCTTTAAGGAAAGCTGTGACAAACCTAGACAGCATATCAATAAGCAGAGATATCACTTTGCTGACAAAGATGCATATAGTCAAAGCTGTGGTTTTTCTACTAGTCATGTACAGATGTGAGAGCTGGATCACAAAGAAGGCTGAGTGCTGAAGAATTGATGTTTCTGAGTTGTGGTGTTGGAGAAGACTCTTGAGAGTCCCTTGGACTACAAGGAGATCCTACCAATCCTAAAGGAAATCAACCCTGAATGTTTATTGGAAGGACTGATGCTGAAACTGAAGCTCCAATACTTTGGCCACATGATNATTGATGTTTCTGAGTTGTGGTGTTGGAGAAGACTCTTGAGAGTTCCTTGGACTACAAGGAGATCCAACCAATCCTAAAGGAAATCAACCCTGAATGTTTATTGGAAGGACTGATGCTGAAACTGAAGCTCCAATACTTTGGCCACATGATACAAAGAGCTGACTCACTGGAAAATATCCTGATGTTGGGAAAGACTGAAGGCAAAAGGAGAGGGGGGTGGCAGAAGAGGAGATGTTTAGATAGCATCACCGACTCAATGGCCATGAATTTGAGCAAACTCCAGGAGACAGTGACGGTCAGGGGAGCCTAGCATGCTGCAGTCCACGGGGTCACCAAGAGTCAGACAGGACTTAGTGACTGAACANTTAGATAGCATCACCGACTCAATGGCCATGAATTTGAGCAAACTCCAGGAGACAGTGACGGTCAGGGGAGCCTAGCATGCTGCAGTCCACGGGGTCACCAAGAGTCAGACAGGACTTAGTGACTGAACAACAACATATAAAAGGAATGTTTAGTTTTGTGAATTCAAAGAGCAATAGAAGATATTTTTATTCTTTTGAGTTGCATCATTCTCAGGAATCATTTTTTTAAAAACGCTCCAAAATAACTCCTCATCCCAACATCCTACTTTTACTATCCTACACAGTGGTAGGTAGTAAAAGAGAAGTCTAAGTCAAGTTTCTGATTCAGAGGTATTAGTTATTTCAGTTGGAGGAAGAGCCACATTTTAAAAATTAAGTTTATACTGTTATCTTTTATCTTTAAGAAACCTTAGATTATACCAGACATAAATATAAATACAAACAAAACCTAATTTAGTGTATCTATAAGAAGGAATCTATTGNGGCTACAATCAAAGATCACTCATTATGCCAAGAACTAGAAAGATGTCAAAAGGAATGAAAAAAGACAATCATCAGATGCCCACAAAGAGATGGCAGGAATTTCTGAATTATCTGACAAATATTCTATAGCAACCCTCAGAAAAATGCTTCAGTGAACAATTGCAAACACATCTGAAACAAAAAAAGAAGAAGAAGAAAGAAAAAAGTTCTCTCAAATAGAAGACATAAAGAACTGAATGGAAAATACAACAGCTGAAATAAAAGTTAACATCACCAGAAATGGTTCAAGTTGACATTAAGGGCCTTTTGGGAAAACACAATGAGAAGAGTACAGTGTCACATCAAACAAAACCAAATGAAGGTACATTCTACAGGGTTACTGGGTTGTACTTTTTCAAACTATTGAGGACAATAAAGAGAAGGTAGGCCTAAGGAACCGTTCCAGATTGGAGAAGCTCGGAGGGAACTGACACCTAAACACGTGCTTCTGTATCAGTCCTGGAACCATGAAGTATGTTGAGTCAACTGTCGAAATCTGTAGGAGCCTGAGATTGGGCAATAGTGCTATTTCTATGTTGATTTCCTGATTGTCATTATTATCATACTGTAGTTATATAGATGTATATAGTAGTATGTGTATATGTACACACACACACACATATATAGTCTTTGTTTTTAGGAAATATAGTCCCTCCTTAACCATGGTTTTGCTTTCCTTGGTGTAGGTACCCAAGTTCAAAAATATTAAATGGGGCTTCCCTGGTGGCCCAGTGGTTAAGAATCTGCCTTGCAAAGCAGAAGACATCCTATTTGATCCCTGGTCCAGGAAGATTCCACATGACATGGAGCAACTAAGCCTATGTGCCACAACTACTGAGACAGGTCTCTGTGAGCCACAACTGCTGAAGCCCATGAGCTTAGAACCCATGTCCCACAACAAGAGAGGCCACTGCAGCGAGAAGCCTGTGCCCCACAAGAGAGTAGCCCCCGTTCCTCACAGGTAGAGAAAGCCCATGCGCAGCAGTGAAGGCTCCGCACAGCCAAGACAGATAATCGCAGACGGGAAATTCCAGAAAGAAGCAATTCCTAATTTTTAAACTGGCCACCATTCTGAGTATGATGATGAAAGCTCGCACCACCCTGCTCTATCAAGCATCCCTTTGTCCACTATATCCTGCCTGTTAGTCTCCATCATCAGACTTGCAATCTAGGTAGTACAGTGCTTATGTCCGAGTAGATCTTACCTTACTCAGTAATGGCCCCAAAGCACAACAGGAGTGGTGCTGGCAATTTGGACATACCAAAGAAAAGCTGTGAAGGGCTTTTCTAAGTGACAAGGTGAATGCTGTAGACTTAAGAAGGAAAGAAATATTCTAGCTATGGAATTGTGAAGGAAAAGGAAATCAGTGCTAGTATTGCTGCAGCACCTCAAGCTGCAAAAGCACAGCCACAGTCTACAATTAAGTGCTTAGGTAAAATGGAAAAGACAATAAATTTGTTCAGTAAATTATCTTGATAGGAAAACCATAGTTACATAATTTTTATTACATATATTGTTATAATTGTCCTATTTTTAGTCACAGTTACTCTTACTGTGCCTAATTCATAACTTAAGCTTCATCATAAGTGGTACATATGTGTAGGAAAATACAGTATATATGAGGTACTTTTCCAGTACTCTTCCAGTAGTCATGTATGGATGTGAGAGGTGGACTATAAAGAAAGCTGAATGCCAAAGAATTGATGCTTTTGAACTGTGGTGTTGAAGACGACTCTTGAGAGTCCACTGGACTTCAAGGAGATCCAACCAGTCCATCTTAAAGGAGATCAGTCCTGAATATTCATTGGAAGGACTGATGCTGAAGCTGAAACTCCAGTATGTTGGTCAGCTGATGTGAAGAGCTGACTCATTTGAAAAGACCCTGATGCTGGGAAAGATTGAGGGCAGGAGGAGAAAGGGACGACAGAGGATGAGATGGTTGGATGGCATCACCAACTCAATGGACATGAGTTTGGGTAAACTCTGGGAGTTGGTGATGGACAGGGAGGCCTGGCGTGCTATGATCCATGGGGTTGCAAACAGTCAGACAGGACTGAGCGACCCAACTGAACTGAACTGTCCACAGTTGCAGGCATCCACTGAGGGTCTTGGGACAAATCCCCTGAGAGTAAAGTACACTAGGGTGCATTGAAGGGTAATGAGAACCACTTCAGCAATTAACTCTCAAGTGGCTCAGGGGAAAATCATATGCATACATTGGCTCAGAAGGCAAATAGGTAAGAAGGCAAATAAGTTATCAACAATTGGGGGAATTAGGTAAAAGTCATACAGAAAGTATTTGTCTCATTTTTTTCAACTTCTCTATCAGTTTTAAATTATTTAAAAATAAAAAGTTAACATAGGAAACTGGTTAAATAAATTATGGTACAAAGAATTACGTAATTGTTAAAAATTATTCTAAAGACTTCTATTGATATGGAAATGAACAAATATATGATCTCTCTGATATAGTAAATGACAAAAAAAAGGCAAGTTTACAAAATAACGTAACTTTAGATTTTTTTTATAATCAGTTTCTATTAGTTCTATGATCAGAAAAGACCAAACCTATTCTATGGGCAGTGAGGGGGGAGCAGAGCAAAGATAAGACAGCAACCAACCAAACACCATTGCTCTGACTTCCTGGTTAATACACCACATTTATTTATTTATCTAATAAATTATTACATATTTATCTATTTATTCCTGTAGAAGGACTAAAATCAGGGCAATAATGACCACCAAACTCTGGGAGATTGTGAAGGACAGGGAAGCCCGCTGCAATCCATGGGGTCATAAAGAGTCAGACACGACTTAGTGACTGAAAAACAACAAAATGACCACCAATGTGAGATACATTTGATTCTTACAGTTCTTATACATTTATAAACTGATTTTCTCAGCTTTATGCATTAGTCTCTTATTAACTTGATTATGGTAAGTTAGAAGTGAAAGACACTTAGTCATGTCCAACTCTTTGCAACCCCATGGACTATACAGTCCATGGAATTCTCCAGGCCTGGGTTGGGAAGATCCCCTGGAGATGGGAAAGGCTACCCACTCCAGTATTCTGGCCTGGAGAATTCCATGGACTGTATAGTCCATGGGGTGGCAAAGAGTCGGACACAATTGAGCAACTTTCACTTTCTTGATACTGGAGTGGGTAGCCTTTCCCTTCTCCAGGGGATCTTCCCAACCCAGGGATAGGACCCAGGTCTCCCGCATCGAGAGTGGATTCTTTATTAGCTGAGCCACAAGGGAAGCCCAAGAATATTGGAGAGGGTAGCCTATCCCTTCTCTAGGGGATCTTCCCGACCCAGGAATTGAACCGTGGTCTCCTGCATTGCAGGTAGATTCTCTACCAACTGAGCTATCAGGGAAGCCATGGCAAGTTAAAGCATTACAAACGCAGTCACCTCCGGATGGATCAGCAAATGATAATCCAAGAACCAGCAGAACCCAGACCCTAAATGTGCAGGGCTTGCTGAACACCGCCAGCCCGTGGGGTCCATCTAGCATCCTTGGGGTAGCCTCCCTCTGGATCCTTTCACCAAACTGGACCAATGAGTCCAGCACTCACCAGAGAGCAGATTTTAGTACAGAGAAAGAGAAACTCCAAAGACCCCACATACAAAGTTATAAAACAGATCCTCAATCTTTAAAAAGAGGTTTCCTGATAACATGAGAAAAGCTAACATAACCCCTGTCTTCACGAGTTAAAGGGGGGAGGTGTGCGTTCTCAGAGCACTAAACCATTTCCAGTGACGACGTCAGTGTACGGATTAGGACCAGTGCCGAGGGGAAGGATGTGTGTCCATTTAACATGTTTTAAGTTAGTGATGCAAGCTTGAATACCTCTACTAGAAAATCACCCCGGGCACACTCAGGATTGATTGTTCACCCCAGGAATCAGGTAGATTCTTGCTTCTCCTCTTTCCTACCAACTTTCTATAAGGGTCAATGAAGACGACAAATATAAACGCTGTTTTTTTCCCCTAGAGGGCCTGTTAAATTGGTGAATAAGGAAGTTGAAACTCATGACTAAAAGCAGTTTATGAACAACGCTAGATTTCAGTTATTGTATCATCCTGCTTTCCATACTGGATTACCAACACTCACTGGTAAATAACTTGATCCAATTCTGAAGTCATAGAGAATTTAGCCAGTCTTCTCAAAGGTAATATTTAAGAATCATCTTTATCACACAGTTTTATTTAGCTATAGAAGTAGGAAGAGGGTATAGTGCCAGAATGGTTTCAACTAATTTGAAGATGGATAAAGGTAAGTCATCAGTTAGTTGTACCAAGAATACAGTAGGCAGAAAAGTCTTAATCTTAAAGCATATTTCTCAATAAATACTTACTTTTTCCCATAATGATGTAATTTTTGCATAACAGACAGGAAGTGGGAAAAAGTGGCTTACGTATAACTTTTCTTTACAAAAAGAAATAAGGTGTACCATTTTAAGAAATTCTCTCAAACTGCTTTCAAATGTTTTTCAAGCCATAATTTATATAAACTATTTCATTATTATATATATTCAAGTAGTGCTAAAGGAGATATACATGTTAACCACAAATATTAATATTTTACAAAGACATAAAAAGGACTCATCTTTTTAACTGAAACTAGATATTTCAATATCTGTTAGGACTTTTGTCACCTATGAGAGGAAGCTAATGCCCAAGGAAGAAAAGAAAAAAATCAAACTTCTTACCTCTTTGTAGTTAATACTCCCATCCTGAAGGTGGAGAAACTCCAGAGCTCTGTGTCCTGAAAGAATGAGTATATAAATGAATTAAATCCAAGTATAACTGAAAACAGAACTGCCTGAAGATCATTTTAAAAAGAAAAGATATAATTTTGTGCTTGCAATTGTCAAGGAAGTGGGACGTGAAACTTTGGTTTGTACTAGTAATTTTCATTAGGCAATAGTTAGATTCAAACAATATTTATATAGTTATGATACAAATCAAAATTACAGTTTCTGCTTAACTAGCTCTTACAACCTTGGGTAAGTTACATTACCTCTCTAGGCTTCAGTTCCCCCCTATGTAAATTAAGTAAATAACATCCACCTTATAGGTTTGGTGAGAGAATCACAGAAAAAAAAGAAAAAGGCTAAGTGATGAGCTAATGATTGCCACATATCAAAAACTCAAACAGAAGTTATATTTTGCTTCAACAACCCACTGGGGTAGACAAACAAAGTTTATCTGTACAATACAGGGTGTAAACCACGGACTGAATCAATGACCCACCAATGTTTTCTCATCATTGGACTACTTTAGAAGGAGAAAAAAGGTCTCAAAAAGCCACGTGCTCCACCCACACACCCACACTCATAAGATATGCACACCCACACCCTCAGTCTTCTTAGTATCAATAACAGGAGCACTCCTTGTAAAGAGACAATCAAAGGTGACACCTTATTTCTATTGGAAGTCACATCCTCAAAAATCTAGCCACTACCATATTATAAGCATTTATATCATAAAGAGACAAAGTCATAGCAGACGGAAATAACAGGTATACAGGATTATAGAGGTTTACAGACTGAAACTAATGAAGGAGGCCAATTCTAATTAACTCACACAAATGTCAGTCGCCCACACAGGCCTTACATAAGAAGTGAAAACAAGAACCAAGATACTTATGAAATCATATAAGTTATTGGCAAATAATTATCAAAGTTTTGATCTCTTTGTATAAGAATCCTCACAATCTGCACAGATTTGGAATTTGCCTTGGATTATGTCCACATAAACATGTTATATTTATATTAACATATTCATTATTAGGACCCTTGTTTGGCACCTACTGAAGAAAGGCAAGCAATTATCTGAAGTTTAAAAATTTTGACATTTCATCTGTCTTGCTAATTTTTTAACTCTAAAGATTAAAAAGTTGAATATCCTCACTTATATTTGTTCCTCTTTGGCCCACTGTTAGAGTTTTTAGCAATTTCAGTTTCACAGAACTTAGATGTACAAGATAATTTAGATTTCATTAAGAAGTTCAGCCCCCTCATTTTGCAGAAGAGAAAGTGAGTTGCCCAGAGTCACTGACGTAGTTTATAGCAGAGCTAGTATTAAAACCTACGCCTGATTCCCTTTTCCACTGCCTCCTGACTCTAACATCTAACATTTCAGATGTTAAATGACTCTAACATTTTAGCATAAATGTTTCACAAAAGAACACTGGACAACTGTTAGGATATGTAATTCTAGACTAGAGGTTACTAACAAGTTAGCTGTGAGAACTCTCTGCGGCCAACTCCTCTGTTGTGAAATAAAGGGACTGTACTCAGTGACCTCTAGCATTCCTTCAAATCATAATTCTGTGATCATATAGTTCCTGCCCAGCAGAGCTCGATATTCTGTTTTGCACTGATAAATTTTCCTATTTTTTTAAGTTGGAGGATAGTTGCTTTACAATGTTATGTTCATTTCTGCTGTACAACAACGTGAGTCAGTCATAAACATGCATATATCCCCTCCCTCTTAAGCCTCCCTGCCCCCTTTCCAAATTTTCATTTTTCACTCATAATCTTGTTCTGCTTTGAACCTTCTAGAGGTAGCACAACTAAAACATTGTTACTGTTTTTATCTGAAGAGTGAAAAAACATTACAAATACTTTTCATCCAAGAACCAACATTTTGTGCTACCACCTACCTTTATCCAGATCACTCAGCCTTTGCCACGAGCTGATGGGCATCGGCTTATTACATCCCTGGGCTCCCCAAATCCTGCCATCATTCTGGGCATCTCTAATACCAGGGACCATTCAAATTCCCCCACTTCCTTGCTCTCCCTGAACCCAGCCATCTTTAAAGCCATTTGACTCAGGGGACTCAGTCCCGTGGCTACATGTGGTCCTTCACGTATACTTGAAAATGTAAAAACAAAAATAGATTCCTCTACTCCTACCATACTACCCCCATTTTCCTCTTCTCCCATTCTATCAGTTCTTCTGCTTCATGGGACGGCCCCCACCCCCCACCCAAGTTTATCCAGTTCCCATTTCCCCATGCAGAGTAATAGCCCGAGACCCATTGATCAAAGCACCTTCCTGCTTCTCCATGGACTTCACTCCGACAGACAGTCCCCAACAACCCTGGATGACTCCAGCCTGGGCTTTCTCCCCTTCGCTGCCGCATGTCTCGGGGCAGCTGGGGAACTTGTTGTCAACACGTAGGATAAATTTTAAATCCCCTCCTTAACGTTTCTGACACATACACTGTCCTTCATACCGTGACAAGAGGCTGCCACTTACCTATTTCTATGTGTGTCGAAATGCCACATGGTGAACTTCTAGGGCAGAGGAAGCCCAGCAGCAGCAGCAGCAGTCCCGACCAGAATCTGAAAGCAGGCATGCTCTCATTACTCCCCGCTCCTATGGTGACGAGTAACGCTCAGAGCCGCGGCAGCACGGAGTCTCGAAGCCTGGCCCAGACCAGCTGCTCTCCCTCTAACCAGGTCACTGACACGGGAAACCCTGCGTCATTTCAAAATAATATCATTTCCCAGTGAAGTCAACTGTTTAACTACTGTTTAACTTCACCAGGACAGCAAACAAACTCCATCTGGGAGAGGAAAGAAAAAAAAAAGGGAGGGGAGGATAAACTGAAATCTCAATGCCTCCCGGTAGGAGCATTCTCATCATCTGACTCTGGCTTCTCCTGGATTTCTTTTTAATATGACATTTGGGTGGAGATGCAAGCAAAGTTGTCTCTAAATATTCTTTGCTTTCTTTNAATGTAAAAACAAAAATAGATTCCTCTACTCCTACCATACTACCCCCATTTTCCTCTTCTCCCATTCTATCAGTTCTTCTGCTTCATGGGACGGCCCCCACCCCCCACCCAAGTTTATCCAGTTCCCATTTCCCCATGCAGAGTAATAGCCCGAGACCCATTGATCAAAGCACCTTCCTGCTTCTCCATGGACTTCACTCCGACAGACAGTCCCCAACAACCCTGGATGACTCCAGCCTGGGCTTTCTCCCCTTCGCTGCCGCATGTCTCGGGGCAGCTGGGGAACTTGTTGTCAACACGTAGGATAAATTTTAAATCCCCTCCTTAACGTTTCTGACACATACACTGTCCTTCATACCGTGACAAGAGGCTGCCACTTACCTATTTCTATGTGTGTCGAAATGCCACATGGTGAACTTCTAGGGCAGAGGAAGCCCAGCAGCAGCAGCAGCAGTCCCGACCAGAATCTGAAAGCAGGCATGCTCTCATTACTCCCCGCTCCTATGGTGACGAGTAACGCTCAGAGCCGCGGCAGCACGGAGTCTCGAAGCCTGGCCCAGACCAGCTGCTCTCCCTCTAACCAGGTCACTGACACGGGAAACCCTGCGTCATTTCAAAATAATATCATTTCCCAGTGAAGTCAACTGTTTAACTACTGTTTAACTTCACCAGGACAGCAAACAAACTCCATCTGGGAGAGGAAAGAAAAAAAAAAGGGAGGGGAGGATAAACTGAAATCTCAATGCCTCCCGGTAGGAGCATTCTCATCATCTGACTCTGGCTTCTCCTGGATTTCTTTTTAATATGACATTTGGGTGGAGATGCAAGCAAAGTTGTCTCTAAATATTCTTTGCTTTCTTTTAAAAAAAAAGATATTGATAACATTTATCTTTAAAAGATATTGATCGAATTGATAACCCATATATTGGGCCACCTCACCTCACAAGAGTCGATTTCTCTTGCATCTTTCCACGCATACATCTGGTTGCCCTGCTTCCTCGGCCTCTGCAGCCACAAGTGCTGGGAAAGCTTTTATGATGATCAGTTGGAACCAGCTTCTCTTGCAGTATTTGGCAACAGATAATTGACACTTGTATGGGGTTACACAACAACTACTCCTGGTCTCTTTCTCCTCGGCTGTTCTTATAGCGCTTATCCAGAACCTGCTGCCTGGTCAGATTCCTGCAAGCCAAGATGCTGATAACACTTTCAGCGGGGGAGAGGGAAGTGTGAGTGGGGAGAGACAGATTTTGGACCAAGAAAGAAGGATTCAGAAAATGAGGGGTTCAGAATACACCTGACATACAAGTATCCAATCTATTGCACTTAATCCGTGGGAGAACTTAGGTGTAACTCTTTGTAGAAATGATGGTGATCTTAAAGCTCGAATGACGCATAACATTAGAAGCAGGAAAGTTGATTTTGAAACAGGGGGAGGACACGGCCTTCATTCTCAGGTTAGCCAAAAGGAAGAGAAGACGGGATGGTCTGAGACCCTCGGGTGTCTGCCAAGTTTCCTTTGCTCCTGCAAAGCCCCAAGGAAAACAATGTTAAGAGCTCTTCCCCACAAAGCCCCAAGGAAAACAATGCTAAGAGCTCTTCCCCAACCCCGACCGCATGAGGCCCTGCTGCTCCTGACTGTAGGTCAGAGGCCATAAACTGAGTGTTTTGTTTGGCAAATGGACTGTTTTATAAACTTAGACCATTTTTTTTAACAGGAAAAATCTGCATAGAAATCTAGATTTCTGGGAATTCGCTGCTGGTCTACTGGCTAGGATTTTGTGCTGCCACTAGCTGAGAGCCCCAAGTTCAATTCCTGGTGCGGGAACTAAGATCCCCAAAGCTGTGCAGGACAACCCCTAAAACACAAAAAACCCTGACTTCTAGCTGTTTTTAAAAAACAAACAAACAAAGAACTGGCTTCATGAACTGATCCTCCCATGTGCAAGGACCATCAGCTGGAGCTCCATCCAGCTGGCAGGTCCCTGTCCCCAGCCAGAGGTATCCGCCCCGCGTTCCCCCGTCCCCACCAGCCACACGATGCATGCAGCCTGCCAGACCCTTCTGGCCACCAGATGCCGTGGAGTTTGCTCCCTTCTCACTCTGAGTTTTCTAAAGCCTGCATGTGAGAGCGTAGTGATCATAATTTAGGGCTCTGGTAAGCCCAGAAGAACTTTCCCTGGTGGCTCAAGTGGTAAAGAGTCTGCCAGCCGTGCGGGAGACCCAGGTTCAATCCCTGGGTCAGGAAGACCTCCTGGAGAAGGAAATGGCAACCCACTCCAAGATTCTTGCCTGGAAAATCCCATGGACAGAGGAGCCTGGTGGGCTACAATCCATGGGGTCGAAAAGAGTTGGACATGACTGAGCAACTTCACTTCACAAGCCCAGAAGACTCAAAAGTATACAGTGACTGGCAAAGTAAGAGGGCTGCAAAGGGTCAACAGGGAAGGTGAAGCACTGCCTGAAAACAATATCTAGTCACATTTAATAAAACAAATCTATCCACAAAGCTCCAGATAAAGAAATAAGTTCAGGCATCTGTAACTAAGCAATACTAATTCCGAGTTTCTCATTACATATAATTTTTGTGTTTACGGTTCAGAATGACTTAATTTAATGTAGGCAACAGAATGAGAGGTAATTACTTGCTTAGGCAGTCTAGTGTGATAGTTATGAGACAGGGCCTTTACAGGACAATACTGCTTGAGCTTTTGTGAAGTTTGTATTACCTTTGTAACCATGAAAACAAAGATACGATTTTTAAAGGAAAGTTAAAATACAGCTTGCAATATTAAGAAAACTATCTGACAAGTGTGTATGGAATTATTTTTCTTTCTACCCCCCTGCCCTCTTTCCTCATACAGGTGGCTTTGTCGTAAAATAGAGAGCATGAGTCTACCATTCAGAGCTGTTCTATAAATAGAGATGCACGCTGAGAAGTAAACAAGCAGGTCCATTAAGGAATGGGGGCAGGAAGTATAAGCTTGAGCACAAGGCCTTGGGTTTCATTTGGGTCCTTGTTCTACTGCCTTCTCTTGGGGTGACATTGGACAGTTACTAAAAGTTTGCCTCAGTTTCCTTACTTATAAAATTACCCATAAAAAATGGGAGTGATAATACTGCCCACCACATAGGGTCGTCATGAAGATCAGATGATTACAGTGACATGCTTAGAATAGAGACTGGTACAGAGTTTACGTGTTCAATACACGTTGGCTTCCCCGGGGGCTCAGAGGTAAAGAATCCACCTCCCAATGCGGAAGATGCTGGTTCTATCCCTCAGTCAGGAAGATCCCCTGGAAAGGGACACGGCGACCCACTCCAGTACGTTTTGCCTGGGAAATCCCATGAGCAGAGGAGCCTGGTGGGCTACAGTCTGTGGCGTGGCAAGGAGCCCGACATGAGTTAGCAACTAAACAACCACATCACCCTTCAAAAGAATTTGAATTTTCCCTTTCTAAAAGATATACCTCAGACTTCTATTGAGGGAATTCCCTGGTGATCCAGTGGTTGGGACCCCGCGCTTTCACTGTTGGAGCCCAGCTCGATCCCTAGTCAGGAACTAAGATCCCACAAGCCCCTCTCTCCCCCCAAAGACTTCTACTGTGTAACTATATTCCTTATTGAATTCAAAAATAAGAAGAATAATTGTACACTCAAGATACACAGCAATACATTTTTAATAACAATATAGATTTGTGTATAAATCCAACACTGGGTAGGGCGTTTAAAGTGAAGCTGGATCTCCTTGTGTAGATAAATGAAATACAATTTTAAGGTCCAGAAACAGTTGAAATAAAGCAGACACTTTCAGCTCACGTCTACACATTCTAATGTGCTGCTATCATCACAGTGTCCTTAGAGTGAAAGGGAGAGAGGATGCAGAAAGGTAAAAGCTAGGAGTTGGAGGTGCTCAGGACAGGGGGAAGCCAAGGGGAAAGGAAGAAAGCTCCCTGTCACCAGATGGTCTTATCCTTTCAAGCCCTGGTGAACACACCTGGCCGGCTCTGGGAGGTGTGAGGGCAGCCTAGAAGCAAGATGGGAATCAGGAGGGAATCATTCCTGCTCTGAATGGGAGTTTGCAAAGAGCACAGAATAGTGGGGGAGTCAAGCAAGGGTCATGGTGAATTTCCTAGGCCCTCGGCACTTTTGCCTTGGTGGGGGCCTCCTCTTTCATAACAATAAACATTTTTCTATGGCAAAACCAACACAGTATTGTAAAGTAAAATAAAAAAAAGAATAAACATTTTTCTTAAAAAAATCACATTTTATATCTGTATTGGTATCAAGGTTAATATCTTAATACTTAAAGTAAAATCTTATTTTTTAATTCTGACTTTATAAGAAAGGAAACATTTTTGTGTTCTCATAAAAATACTATGGGCCCTAGGCAGAGTGGGCACCGTTTGAAATAGAACCTTGGAAAAATAAGAGTAATTTCGGATCAAGAGAAGCAACACAGCCGACTTCATTATTCTGGACCTTCGTTTGCTCAACAAAACAGATTTCCCAAAACCTTAAAAAATCAACCATCCATAGAGCTCCCTCTGCAGGCAGGAGATGGAAACACACCAGTTCCCCAGTCCAGTTCAGCCGCTGGGTCATGTCCGACTCTTCGCAATTCCATGGACTGCAGCATGCCAGGCTTCCCTGTCCCTACTCCCCATCACCAACTCCTGGAGCCTACTCAAACTCAGCACTGCCTCTCACCCACAAGTCCTTGAATAGAACACATGAAAGATTAAACTCTGTTTGAAAGTGCAAGTAGCTCAGTTGTGCCCAACTTTTGGAAACCCCATGGACTGTAGCCCACAAGGTCCTCTGTCCATGAAATTCTCCAGGCCAGAATACTGGAGTGGGTAGCTGTTCCCTTCTCCAGGGGATCTTCCCGACCCAGGGATTGAACCAAGGTCTTCCTCATTATAGGCAGATTTTTTTAACCACCTGAACCACCAGGGAACCCAATGCTATTCCCATTTCTGCTACAAATGTGACCGACTCAAGAATGAACAACAGTAACTCAGCAAAACCAAAGTCAAAATATAAAGTACAACCTCGGCCTTTTGCAAAAAAAAAAAAAAAAAATCTAGAAAAAGTTGAAGAGCCCACTGTTAGGGAAACTAAATAGTCTTGTTGAGGTTTCAAAGACAAAGCAGGGCAGGCTTCTGATCTTGCTTCTAACCTGCCTGGACACTACCTTAACTCTGAATGCAAGATTTGATAGAGAAGCCCCATACATAAGATAGGGGACCTACTTTCCCTGGAGGGGATCAGGCCAACCAAGCCCCAGGCTTAATAAAATTCCAAGTTTTACAAGACAAAACAAACAGCCTTAACATGAAATCAGAGCTGCAATTTGCTCACAGATTGATGATGATATCAGTTTATATCCTGGGATTATAGGCAGAAGCCCTGAATTGTGAAATTAAAAAGAAATTTAATGAATTTAAGACTTGCTCCTTGGAAGAAAAGCTATAACAAACCTAGACAGTGTATTAAAAAGCAGAGACAATGCCAACAAAGGTCTGAATAGTCAAATAGTCAAAGATATGGTTTTTCCAGTAGTCATGTATGGATGTGAGAGCTGGACCACAAAGAAGGCTTAGCACTGAAGAATTGATGCCTTGGAACTGTGATGTTAGAGAGTACTCTTGAGAGTCCCATGGACATCAAGGAGATCAAACCAGTCAATCCTAAAGAAAATCAGCCTTGAATATTCATTGGAAAGACTGATGCTAAAGCTCCAATACTTTGGCCACCTGATAGAAACAGTCAACTCATTGGAAAAGGCCCTGATGCTGGGAAAAACTGAAGGCAGGAGGAGAAGGGGACCACAGAGGATGAGATGCTTGGATAGCATCATCGACTTAATGGACATGAGTTTGAGCAAGCTTTAGGAGATGGTAAAGAACAGGGAAGACTGGCAGTTTGCAGTCCATGGGGTTGCAAAGAGCCAAATATGAGTAAGCAACTGAACAACTACTGAACTGTAATTTTTCACCCACAGAACAGACTCACTTGCTGGGACATTTTCCCAACTGGGACTCCAGATGAGCTGTGTCATGGGACTTCCCAGTGCTAAGCCTAGATGTCGGTCAAAACCCAATTTGATGATGTACCCTCTGCTCTTTCTATTTCTTTTTTAATGTTAATATATTGAAAGCAAGCTGGATAATCTCTAATCAATATTGGTATTATTTGTTTGTATATAATGAGTGGCTTGTTTGGTTAACAGTCCTTTGAACCTGAGAAGTGAAAACTTTCTGTGAAACACCACAGGCTCTGCCAACGCCAGCAAGAGCCTCTCTTAGTAGAAATACAGGGAGTTTCTTGGGACTAGTAATCCTAAATCAACTCGGAGAGCTGGGTTTCATTTGAACCCACAGACTCTTGAGTATAGGCTTGTTTATATCCTCATCAAAGTAGGCAAAGTCTAACTGTGATCATATCTTGGTTGCTTGATTTTGACAAAAGGGTCCTGTTGACTCCCTGGTGGCCTAACTTTTGTCAGCTACAAATTGGCACTTGCCAAGAGCATTGTCAGCAACCGAACAAGGGCATTTGCCATCTGCCTCTGCGGAGATTGAGCCCCCTGGTCACAGCTGTTGAACTTCAACATTCCCTGAGGGAATTCAGGGTGGAGGGAGGCACTCTGTGCTACAGGGCGTCTGGTGGGACAGGTCTTCAGACAGCTGGATATTTTCAGGAACTGATTTCATGATTCCAATACTTGCATCTCCTCACATCTATAAAGGCACTGAAAGCACTAAATCTCCTCACGGTGACAGAAGAGGCTCCTGAGTAGCAGAAAAGTGAAAGTCAAAGTCGCTCAGTTGTGTCCAGCTCTTTGCGACTCGCCCCCCCCCCCCCCCCCCCCCCCCCCCCCCCCCCCCCCCCCCCCCCCCCCCCCCCGCCACC
>SJYA01002375.1:82088-109708 GCA_006410615.1 Neotragus moschatus | reverse complement strand
AGGAGGATTCTTTACCACCTGAGCCACCAGGGAAGCCCCGACTATTCAGAAACCCTTTTGTAAAATGAGCGTTTAATTCTACTGAACTCCCTCCTTCACCAGAATCTTATATACTGACCTCCCCTCTCTGCCTCTTTGGAGCAGTCTCTCTAAGCTATCTGAGGTGCTGCTTCCCAGGCTGCGGCCCTCATTTTACCCCAAATAAAACTTAACTAGAAACTCTCAATTTATGCATCTTTTTTAGTGGACACTTTAATCTCACTAGTTGTTTGACCCAGGTCAGCTAGCATGGATTTTTTTTTAACACTGAGCTGAATTTAAGGTAGAAACTGTATCGAGCCTTATACCTTCTCTCACAACAAACCTATGGAGCAGGTTATCATTCCATCCCGCAAAGCAGCGGACCCAGGGTAAAGGACTTGTGAAAGGTCACACGGCTTGTCAACAAGAGATTCTGAGTTTGTTCCAAGTCTGTTCCTCTCCAAAGGCGCTTATATCAAGGGCATCCCTGCTCCCAGTCATCGCAGAAATAGACAAGCATCCAGGCAGCAGAACGCTGGGCCACACTGCACGCCCTCCGAAAACACTTTCCCCAAATTCTAAACGCACAGCAGCTACGACAGTGAAGCATCCTGCTCACGTCCTAAGAGACTGAGGCTGAAGGCGGCACATCCATGGACCAAGCACTAAATCCAGCGGCGGGGAAAGCTGGTTGTGGGGTTGGTGGTGAGAGGGAGCGGCGGAAGGGCTAAGGAATAGTTATAAAGCTGACGCGGGTCCGCAGGCGCCTCTACCCGCGATCCTTCCCAGGCCGCGCAGGAAGCCGAGCCTGCTGGCGCTCTCGGTCAGTCAAGTTCTAGAGTTCGCGGCTGTGCGGCGCTAAGGGCTCGGGAACAGGGCGCTGCTCCGCGTCCCCGCCGCCCGGCGCGCCGCCGCCGCAGCCTGGGTCCCGGATGCGCACGCTCGCTAGCCTGCTTCCTGCCGTCGCCGCCAGGGCCATGGCGACCTGCCTGCGGCTGCGGAGCTACCCGGCTCCGCACCTCCGGCGGGCACCTCCCAGCCGGATCTGCCGCCCCCGTGCCGACTGCTCGGTGGCCCCGATCCGCGGCTACGCCCGAGGCCCGGTGGGCCTCTCCTCGGCCCTGCTGCGCACCGACGGCTTCGTGGGTGGCCTCTGGGTCTCGGCAGCCGCCACCTTCCCGGTGCACGACCCGGCCAGCGGCGCCGAGCTGGGCTTGGTGGCCGACTGCGGGGTGCCGGAGGCCCGCGCCGCCGTGCGCGCTGCCTACGAGGCTTTCTGCAGCTGGAGGGGGGTCTCGGCCAAGGTGAGTGCGCGCCGGATCCAGGGGCGATCGGGGCTTTGTACCCTAGTGAAACCAGCTGTGTCACCTCTCCCCTCCCCAGTGCTCCAGGATACACCATGTGGAAAGACGTAGTAACAACAAAGAAGTTTTGAGCCTCGGCTTTGTGCCAAGCCCGGTGGGGGCGTTAGGGAGCATGGCCCCGCCCTCGAGCCTCATAAAGGGTCGGGTAGGGGAGCAGAACAGGAACCTGCAATCATAACCCAGCAGACCGCGGGGGAAGGGTGGTTGGTTTCGGGGAAGGTGAGAGCACGTGTGATTTCAGAGCATCTGAAGTACCTGCCTGGCCGCAGGAACACCACGCAGGAGGCTAATGGGGTGGTTTACAGGAAGGCTGGTAATGAGTGCTCGGGCCAAGTCATGAGCTGGTGAGTGGAGAGAACTGGAAAAATCGGGGGCTTTGGGCAAGGGAAGAGACAAGCCCAGAACCACCTTCCAGGTTTGGGGCCTGCATAGGTAGACACATGCTTTAACTGACATAGACAGTAGGAAAGAATTGGGGGTGAGGGGCGTCAGAGGGGGGAGATTGCCAGCGATGTGGAGGCAGGGAGATTTCCTTCCTCCTCCATTTAGTTTATGACACCGCAGTCAGCCCAGAGGTCATTTTCTACCGTGCCCTTCAGCATCCTTTATCTGAAGGAAGACAATCCAGCAGTGAGGTCCCAAGTACCAAGGGAATCTAACACTGATTCATCCATCAGACATTTTCTGAGCACCTGTTATGCCCGCCACTGTGGGAGGTTCTGGGGATACAGCAGTTCCACAAAAGAAACATTCGTGCCCTCATGGAGTTCACTTGGAGGTGAGGGGAGGGAGGAGTTTAAGCTGTGACAAATAGCATAGCTAAACAAACAAGTCACTGCTCCTTTCTCCTGGGTCCTGGTGCTCACAGGGTGTGCTTGCTCCTTGGAAGAAAAGCTATGACAAACCTAGACAGTATCAAAAAGCAGAGAGGTCACTTTGCCAACAAAGGTCCCTATAGTCAAAGCTATGGTTTTTCCAGTAGTCGTGTGCTGGTACGAGAGCTGGAGCATAAAGAGGGCTGAGTGCCGAGCAACTGTTGCTTTCGAATTGTGGTGCTGGAGAAGACTCTTGAGTCCCGTGGACAGCAAGGCAATCAAACCAATCAGTCCTAAAGGAAATCAACGCTGAATATTCTTTGGAAGGACTGATGCTGAAGCTCCAATACTTTGGCCACCTGATGCAAAGAATTGACTCACTGGAAAAGGCCTTGATGCTGGGAAAGATGGAAGGCAGGAGGAGAAGAGGACAGCAGAGAATGAGACGGTTGGATGGTACCACCAACTCAGTGGACATAAGTTTGATCAAACTCCGGGAGATGGTGAAGGACAGGGAAGTCTGGCGTGCTGCAGTCCATGGGGTCACAAAGAGTCAGACACGACTTAGTGAATGAACAACAACAAACAAATAAGTATGTTAGAAGTAACAAATGCTTTGCAAAAAAGTAGACAAGGCTAACAAGATTAGAGGCCAGAGAAAAGGGGCAAAATGTAAAGTAGTGTGGGCAACGGTATTAATTTGCTAGGGCCGCCATAACAGAGTAGCACAGACTCAGTGGCTTAAATAGGAGTTTCTTGTCTCAGAGTTCTGGAAGCTACAAGCTTGCTCTCANACAAAGAGTCAGACACGACTTAGTGAATGAACAACAACAAACAAATAAGTATGTTAGAAGTAACAAATGCTTTGCAAAAAAGTAGACAAGGCTAACAAGATTAGAGGCCAGAGAAAAGGGGCAAAATGTAAAGTAGTGTGGGCAACGGTATTAATTTGCTAGGGCCGCCATAACAGAGTAGCACAGACTCAGTGGCTTAAATAGGAGTTTCTTGTCTCAGAGTTCTGGAAGCTACAAGCCTGCTCTCTAGACATGAGGGCAGGGCTGGTTTCTCCTGAGGCCCCTCTCACCTGGGCTTGTGGGTGGCCATCTTCCCCATCGTCACATGGTCCTCCCTCTGAACTTGTCAGTGTCCAAATCTCTTGAGAAGACACTAGTTATACTGGGTTAGGATCCACTCTTATGACCTCATTTAATCTTAATGACCTCTTTCCAGAGCCTATCTCCAATGCGGTCACATTCGAAGGTACTGGGGAGTTACGTGAATTTGGGGAGAACTGAATTCAGGCTGTTACATCAGGGTAGGTCTCATTGAAGACATGAGGTGCAAAGACCAAAGGGGGTGAGAGAATTCAGCTGGAGCAAAAACCGAGTCAGGAGCATGCCTGACGCACGTGTAGATCAGCAAGGAGCCCCATGGGCTGAGACTGACGTGGGGAAGAATTACGAGAGGGCTGGATGAAGTGGGCTGTGTAGCCATTCTAAGGACTAAGTGGGGTCTTACTCTAAGTGAGACGAGGCTTCATTTCAGGGTTTTCAGAGAGATCTAACATGCCAGAAAGTGAAGAGGAACTAAAAAACCTCTTGATGAAAGTGAAAGAGGAGAGTGAAAAAGTTGACTTAAAGCTCAACATTCAGAAAACGAAGATCATGGTCTCATCACTTCATGNTAAAAAAAATTTAAGAAAGCATTTCTTCCACAATATACTTAATCCAGTTTTATTCGTTCATCCCTTTACCTTGGAAAAATTTTTTAAATTGTGGTAAAATGCACATAATGTGAAATTTACCATTTTAGTTCTTTGCAAGTGTGCAGTTGGGTGGCATTAAGTACATCCACAGGGTTGTGCCTGGCCTCTCCTCTGAAGCGTGCAAAACCCTTTCCTAAGTGTCACAGACCCCACACCCTCCACCCCAGTCTATGGGACAACTTGCCAGGGAGTCATTAAAATAAAGACCTGGCCATTTGTTGGTGGTCACTGAGCAAAGATGTGGGCGGCTCTCAAGAGTCTGCCCAGGGTCTCCATTCGGGGCACCTGAGCAGTGCCTGAGGTCTGCACAGCTCTCCTGTGTCCTGTGGCAAGAACCTGCTCAAGAAATTTGCTTTGAAAACCAAGTAGTGTTCCCAAGTGGGGGTCCTGCAAAGGGTGGGGGCTCCACCTGGGCAAGTCTGTAAGCACAGTCTCCGCTTGTGAAAGCCCACCCGTCACGGTTACTGTGTGGTTTTTCCAGGAAGCTTTTTTTCTGTACTTTTATTCAGTTGTGATGGTTTTAAGTTTGCTAAAAGCACAGTGAACTTTTAAAGCAAAGTGATGTTTACATTCCACCATGGGTCCAAGGTTCCAAACCCTCAGATTCAACCCACCTTGGACTGAAAACGTTATGCAAAAATTCCACGAAGTTCTGAAAAAACAAAACCTGAACTTGCCTTGCTGGCAACTGTTTTCGTAGTATTTACACTGTATTACGTATACAAGCCATCCTGGTTGGAGTCCTTGATGAAGAGCACCTCCAGGAGAACCCGAAAGGAAGACCAGGGTGCCTGGGGTCGCTGAACGGCCTCCCCTACAAAGCACTCACAGGCTTGCTATGCACCCCCAAAGTGAGCCAGGAGCTGTGCGACCCAAACGTGGAGCTCTGCAAGGTCTCTCTGGCTTCAGGCTTCTCTGCCTGCCGCGTCTTCTGGAGGGTGACCCTCTCTGAGGCCCAGAACACACCAGAGCCCGTCCTGCAGAGGAGCGCTGCGCACATGGGGCATCTTCTGATGTCCCAGCAGACCCCGAGGAATGTGTCCCTCAGAGTGTTTGTTCAGGACAAAAAGTATGCAGCTATGATGGAGATTTATCAGCTACTGGCAATTGCTGATTTTGGACCCCAGGATGACAAAGAAGACTTTGTGCAAAGTGATTTCAGCGACCCCGAGGCCCTGGACACTGCTGCGCCAGATGATACCCAGGGCCCCGTGGCACGTTCGAATCTGAGTGGGATTGACCACCAGGCACTCAACAAGCAGATCCTGGAGTACAAGAGGAGGAGAGAGAAAGGGCACGGGACCTTGGGCCCCATGTGGCCAGAGCACATGGCTGAGCTCAGGAAGCAGATGAGGAAGAGGAAGGCCAGATCCTGTGTGGACGATGACCTCTCTCCCGAGAACTACCTGCAGGGTGGGGAGTGAAGACCGAGGGGGCCTCCTGAGGAGCACACCCCGGGCTACGAGTGGGGAACCAAGAAGCAGGAACTGCGATGGAGAGAAAGGATCCGAAGGGAGTGAACCGTGACCCGGCTCTGGGTGCATGCGCGTAGCTGGTGCCCCCGGGCGCCCTCCTGCGGCTGCAGGTGTCGTCTTCACCCTTTGTGCTGTGTTGCAGGAGAGGAGAAAGAAATGGCAACCCACTCCAGTGTTCTTGCCTGGAGAATCCAGGGACGGGGGAGCCTGCTGGGCTGCCGTCTATGGGGTTGCACAGAGTCGGACACGACTGCAGTGACTTAGCAGCAGCAGGAGAGGTGGTAAGGCCTGCGGGAAGGGTGTAAAAACATTAGTGGAAAAAAACTTAAAAAGAACTATACTTGAGGACACTGTGAAATAAGCCAGTCACAGAAGGACAGAGGCTGGATGATTCTACTTATATCAAGTTCCTAGGGTAGTTCGATTCATAGAGACAGAAAGTATTAATAGAATGGTGGTTGTCATGGCTGGGAGGAATGGAGAGACAGGTGGTGATGGCTGCAAGACCATGTGAAAATGTTGTACTTAATGCCACTGAACTGCGTACGGAAAAGTGATTGCGATGGTAAATATTGTGTTCTGTGTATTTTACTGCAAAAAGTAAGGAGCTATACCTTTGTGTGGTGAAATTGATTATTTGCATTTACTATAAATAGTAACAGTCGTTCCACAAAACTTTTTTTTCGCTTTTACAATTTATGACTCAGCACACCCAACATGGAATCTTTGATATTACTCACCAAAGAAAGGTATGCATCCCTGGAGCAAATACAGTGTTGCATGTCAGTTATACCTCAGTTTTAAAAAACAGGTCAATATATGTTTCTCCAAGAATGAGACTGCACAGCAAATATTTTAGAAAACTGAAGACTATTTAATAGTCTCTCTTACACTTGGCATTTTACTATTCTGTATTTTTCAGGAGAGGAGTTCTTTACTTCGCAAGTGGTATGACTTAATGATACAGAATAAGGATGACCTTGCCAAGATAATTACAGCTGAAAGTGTAAGTTCAGGACCTAACTTAGTACTTGAAGAAACTGTCCAAGAGTTCTTAGAAGTAAGTTTGGAGGAGTCTCTAACTTCAGTGCTGTTAGGTAGCTAAAGAAAATGTGATTTCTTTACTTCATGATCAGATATCAGTTAGTATTTTCGGCACATTTTTCTGATTAAATCAGGCACACATATTTGCTAAATCAAAATTTTTGTGTTGTAACTTACTCTCTAATAATACACAAGAAATTGATTTTGAGTGGAACTATGTGACTACTGCATTTCCACCATTCTAGATTTTTCCCCCCTACATGACTGCTTTGATTTTCTTTATGTTGTTTTTGTACATTTGCAAAAGTACTAGCTTTTTGGTCACTCTGATAAATTACTTTCCACTGTTCACAACATTTAGAAATATCAGAAGGAAAAAAAATTTTGAAGAGGCCGTTCTAGGCGCCTCCTCCTGATTGTAAACCTGTTACGGAGGCAAATGATAACTGTGGCGCAGGGTGACCTGGCAGGCTTCCTTCCATCACCATTTGTGATTCTGCTTTCAAAGACTCACACTCAGGCTAGAAATTTCTCCACCACCCAGTAGGTTTTGTAATGGGAGACTCTTGTACTCTGCTTGCAGCTTTGAAGAACTGAGAAACACAGAATTGCACTTTTGTTATTAGAAGGTAATGAGTGTGTCCTCTTCTGATTTAATTTAGGGCAAGCCTTTGAAGGAGGCACAGGGAGAAATTCTCTATTCTGCCAACTTCCTGGAGTGGTTTTCAGAGGAAGCCCGCCGTGTTTACGGAGACATTATCTCCACCCCAGCAAAAGAAAGGCGGGCTCTCGTCCTCAAGCAGCCCCTCGGTGTGGCTGCAGTCATCACCCCGGTATGTGGCAGCCTCAGCGAGATCCTGGGGGAGGAGGCTGAGTGGGGCTGGAGCAGCTGTACTCATCCTGTTATCTCTGGCACCTGTTCCTGGCTTCCTGACGCCGCTGCTGGAGGCGGGGGCGTGTTTCCTGGTGTCTGTGATAATGAGAGGGTGGTGGCGGCCAGTGTTTCCTAACGCCTGCAGGAGGGGGATGACCCCCAGGAGGACCCTGGGGGCTTCTATGACTTGGCATTAAAGGCTTCTTGGCATTGTCTAGTACATCTAAAACGATCTTCTGGTATTTATCACTTTTAAAAAAAGACTTACGATGTGACACTTTCAAAGTATTTATGTGCCTTTCAGCAGGCACTGGGCCACATTCTGAAAGTTAAAAGGCTAGAAATGAGATGCTGCGTCTGTCTGCATGGGACTGCAGTATCCTTGTGGGGAAACCAGCTTTCCCTACATGAGTGGCTTCTCTTGAGTCCATCTTCTGCTAGATGCCGTATTAACTTCTCTACGGTGTCTGCCAGGTGGTCTCAGGACTGCTTGTCCTTCCCTGCTCACCACAGTCACAAACATTCCCCTCGCTGTCTAGACTGACTAGGCTTGACCCAGAACTCAGTCTCCACTAGCTGTGTGACCTTGAGCAAGTTTCTTAACTGCTCTCGCTGTCTCCAAACCTGCCAATACGAAAAATATCAACCTCGTTGGGTTGTGATGAGGATTTAATTATAATAGTGTAAAAGTACGTACAACAGTGCCTAGGTCAGAATAAGCACTATACAAGGTTTTGTTGAAACAAAATATTACTATAAATATCCAGAGAGCTATCTATGAATCTCTAGAGAGGGAAGGAATAGATCATATACCATCTTCAAAATCACCTTTGCTAGTAGTTTTCCCCAAAGGGTCACCACCCTACAGCCCTCAGGCCTATATTTGTAAATAAAGTTTCACTGGGACAGAGCCACTCCCATCTGTCTACATGTTGTCTAGTTGGAACAGAAACTGGACATCCCACAAAACCTAAACTATTTACTACCCAGCCCTTTACAGGGAGAGCTGGCTGTCACCCAGTGTAGATATTTAAACTCTGAAGGTGTTTTTCTCTCCACAGTCCCTGGAGCCAGTGGGTACCAGGTGTTCTGAGCTCCCGTGTGTAAGAACACCTCTGCCAGGCAGGTGTGACACAACTTGCAGGCTGGTGTCTTGACCCGCCTGCCTCTGGACTAGCCCTTCCTCTCACTCACCTCCTCTCTCTTCTGATCCAGTGGAATTTCCCCAGTGCCATGATCACGCGGAAGGTGGGGGCCGCCCTGGCAGCCAGCTGCACGGTGGTGGTTAAACCTGCCGAGGACACGCCCTTCTCCGCCCTGGCCTTGGCTGAGGTGAGCCTCTATGCACTGGGGCCAGAAAACGACGTTATCTATCTGGGACACGAGGAAGCACTGTCAAAGCCTCCTTCTTTGCCTGCATCTCCTGTTTGATGGTGCTGTGCTTTAAATCACCAGTCATTAGCTTAGGTCAGATGTTTCTCTTTTTAGAAAAAAATAACGGGAATTTTCCGACATCTATAGGCTGTTGTTTAGGCTACCCTAACGATGATATCTAGCCATTGTTTTTATTAAGTCGTAATGTGACTAAAAGGTGGGCATTTCCCACACTGAGGGCACCTCTTAGTAACCACCCCCTTCTCCAGCTCAATCTGCATTCAGTCAGATCTTGTTCTTCGTTTAAAACCCTCTAACGGCTTCTCATGTCACGCAGAGTAAGATCCAGACTTCCTGCAGAGGCCTTCACTTGTTGAAATTTGGAACGTCTGATGAGTTCCTTCTATTGGGCAGATTCCCCTCCATCCTTTGCTTTCCCTTACAATCTGTCTTTTGAGGAAGCTGGACATCTGACCGGTAGAGCTCCCCATCAGCCGGGCTTTGCGGACAGCACATCAGGGACCATGTTCCTCTGTCCCCTGCACTCTCCAAACTGGCAGCTGTACCCAGACACCTCATCAGACTTGGGGTTGATCCCATCTTGTGTCCTTTTGTCAGGAGGATAAAGTCTGGATGTGTCTGTTTTCACGTCTGCACCCATTGCTGTACGATGCTGTTCAGTCTGTTAATTCATTAGGAGTTGCCCCAGTGGTAATATTTGAATTCTTTCCTTTTTCATTCATTTATTCACCAGACCACTTCCATAAATCAAAGCTTCCCATCAACTCTGTGGTTACCTGGCAGTGAATTCACAGAGGAAAGGCAGTATATTTGATTCTTTTTATTTACCAGTTTTTCACATAAATGAATCTATTCCTGTCATCTGCCAGGGGTTCCCAATCTGTTTTTTAAGGAGCATTATGTGCTAATAGATTTTAATGTGNTCAGGACTGCTTGTCCTTCCCTGCTCACCACAGTCACAAACATTCCCCTCGCTGTCTAGACTGACTAGGCTTGACCCAGAACTCAGTCTCCACTAGCTGTGTGACCTTGAGCAAGTTTCTTAACTGCTCTCGCTGTCTCCAAACCTGCCAATACGAAAAATATCAACCTCGTTGGGTTGTGATGAGGATTTAATTATAATAGTGTAAAAGTACGTACAACAGTGCCTAGGTCAGAATAAGCACTATACAAGGTTTTGTTGAAACAAAATATTACTATAAATATCCAGAGAGCTATCTATGAATCTCTAGAGAGGGAAGGAATAGATCATATACCATCTTCAAAATCACCTTTGCTAGTAGTTTTCCCCAAAGGGTCACCACCCTACAGCCCTCAGGCCTATATTTGTAAATAAAGTTTCACTGGGACAGAGCCACTCCCATCTGTCTACATGTTGTCTAGTTGGAACAGAAACTGGACATCCCACAAAACCTAAACTATTTACTACCCAGCCCTTTACAGGGAGAGCTGGCTGTCACCCAGTGTAGATATTTAAACTCTGAAGGTGTTTTTCTCTCCACAGTCCCTGGAGCCAGTGGGTACCAGGTGTTCTGAGCTCCCGTGTGTAAGAACACCTCTGCCAGGCAGGTGTGACACAACTTGCAGGCTGGTGTCTTGACCCGCCTGCCTCTGGACTAGCCCTTCCTCTCACTCACCTCCTCTCTCTTCTGATCCAGTGGAATTTCCCCAGTGCCATGATCACGCGGAAGGTGGGGGCCGCCCTGGCAGCCAGCTGCACGGTGGTGGTTAAACCTGCCGAGGACACGCCCTTCTCCGCCCTGGCCTTGGCTGAGGTGAGCCTCTATGCACTGGGGCCAGAAAACGACGTTATCTATCTGGGACACGAGGAAGCACTGTCAAAGCCTCCTTCTTTGCCTGCATCTCCTGTTTGATGGTGCTGTGCTTTAAATCACCAGTCATTAGCTTAGGTCAGATGTTTCTCTTTTTAGAAAAAAATAACGGGAATTTTCCGACATCTATAGGCTGTTGTTTAGGCTACCCTAACGATGATATCTAGCCATTGTTTTTATTAAGTCGTAATGTGACTAAAAGGTGGGCATTTCCCACACTGAGGGCACCTCTTAGTAACCACCCCCTTCTCCAGCTCAATCTGCATTCAGTCAGATCTTGTTCTTCGTTTAAAACCCTCTAACGGCTTCTCATGTCACGCAGAGTAAGATCCAGACTTCCTGCAGAGGCCTTCACTTGTTGAAATTTGGAACGTCTGATGAGTTCCTTCTATTGGGCAGATTCCCCTCCATCCTTTGCTTTCCCTTACAATCTGTCTTTTGAGGAAGCTGGACATCTGACCGGTAGAGCTCCCCATCAGCCGGGCTTTGCGGACAGCACATCAGGGACCATGTTCCTCTGTCCCCTGCACTCTCCAAACTGGCAGCTGTACCCAGACACCTCATCAGACTTGGGGTTGATCCCATCTTGTGTCCTTTTGTCAGGAGGATAAAGTCTGGATGTGTCTGTTTTCACGTCTGCACCCATTGCTGTACGATGCTGTTCGGTCTGTTAATTCATTAGGAGTTGCCCCAGTGGTAATATTTGAATTCTTTCCTTTTTCATTCATTTATTCACCAGACCACTTCCATAAATCAAAGCTTCCCATCAACTCTGTGGTTACCTGGCAGTGAATTCACAGAGGAAAGGCAGTATATTTGATTCTTTTTATTTACCAGTTTTTCACATAAATGAATCTATTCCTGTCATCTGCCAGGGGTTCCCAATCTGTTTTTTAAGGAGCATTATGTGCTAATAGATTTTAATGTGTTGGTATTTGATGAGTTTCACTTTCTTGTGGTTATTATCCTGATGAAGCTCACATTGCTCCCACTTTTGGCCAATGGCAGCCTCTTGGAGTTGGCTTTTTATCTTTTAACATAACTAATAGTTTTTGAGACCTTCTTTGCTATCTGGTATGACAAGACGTTTTAGACTTAATATATATATTTCTTGTCCCAGACCTGGGATTAACCATTTCTGCAGAGAGCCTTTATTTCCTCTGGTAGGAAATGATATTTTAAGACTATATTTAGGGCACCAGGGATGGTCATTGCTACTGGCTGGTCACTGTTTCTAGGCCTTATTAGTGGCAGGGCTGGGAAATATACATACATGTGTGTACACACACATGCACATGATAAAATACTGCTTAAAATTCATGCAGAAACTTGCAATACATTAATCCCACATTGTCGCTCAGTCGTGTCGGACTCTGCAACCCCATGGGGTGCTGCCCACCAGGCTCCTCTGTCCATGCGATTTTCTCAGCAAGAAAACTGGAGTGCATTGCCATTTCCTTCTCTAGGAGATCTTCCTGACCCAGGGATCAAACCCAGGTCTCCTTCATTACAGGCAGTCTCTTTACCATCTGAGCTACCAGGGAAGCCTTAATACCACATTAGCACTAGTAAGAATCTTACTTCCGTTCTAAATATGTTTGGTCCCCAAAGTCCGCCTGTGGTTTTTTTTTTTTTTTTTGCCATTACTCTCTGGGTTAAAACATCGATTTCTCTTTTCTGTTTTTCCAGTTTGCTCATTTGCTGCCCCATGTTTGCTGTTTGTCTTTATAGCTTGCAAACCAGGCTGGAATTCCCCCAGGTGTGTACAACGTGATTCCTTGCTCTCAAAGGAAGGCCAAGGAAGTAGGGGAAGCACTTTGTACAGATCCTCTCGTGTCTAAAATTTCCTTTACTGGTTCGACAGCCACTGGAAAGGTATGTGACTTAAGCCTCAAAGGAAACAAATGTCATTCTGATAACTTCTGTTTATACAGTATCAAGAAAATACTGCTTCATCTCGGTCACCGTTTGGAGGAAGGTTTCCAGCAGAGTGTTAGAAGCTCTGTCCCATACCGTAGTGTCTGATCATCTTCCAGAAATATCTGGATGGTGTTCCTCATTGTGACATGATCTAGGTTCCTGTTTGACAAAACTGAAGGTTTAAGGGTAGACAAGGTTCCCATTATTTTTGCATGTGAAGTAGATGAAAGTTGTCCGTCATATTCCCATAACTCTCAAATATGTGTTTCTTTCATAATCTAGAATTAAAGAAATCGATGCCTTAGAACAAAAATTGCGTTTAGCATAAAGGTACTTACAGAAACGTCATTTTTTTTCCCCCAGCTTTCTTCTCCCTTATATGTTGAAAAGTTCTTTCCCCAAAACCTCATTTGGGTGCTTATGAGTGCATTTTTATTTATCCTTTTAAATGTTTAAAAAAGGAAAAAGTCAGAGTAGAACAAAAGTTCTTAGTTATGGTGTTTCTCTCCAGATAGTACACATTTTTGCTGCTACTGTTTACATACATACATTCATATGCTTATATTAGAGAAGTACATAAAAGTATCAGATTAAAATAATAAAAACCTAATCTGAAAGTTTTGGTGAAATTGGTCATTTTTTGGACACCGTGAGAAGCAGGAGAAAATAAACCAATTTTAAAATGTAACTCCCAGCCATAAGTACGTTTGCCATGCTACAAACTCATACTTGGGAAGCCTGCCACTCATTCATTTCAGAAGCGTGAATTTTTAGATCCATAAAGTGCTACCACCCTGATCCAGGGATCTTGCAGAGCAAACTTATTCTCAGAGGGTTTCAAAGCTGTTAGAGAAAAAGAAAGAGGCCTGGGAGAAGAAGGGTTATAAACCTTTGCCACTGAAGCCAAAGAAGTACCCAGTTGCTGGGCAAAGGCCAGCCACTCACTGCTTAACCTTACTTTGCTCAGCAAACTGTCCCCAGTGGACAGACCCCCAGGAAAATGTTGACCACGTTCCTGCCAAGTCCAGCTGTCCTTTTAAGTTATTTACACAGGACAGTGCTTCACTTCAAGTGGTTTAAAGGGAAGAGTGAAAGGAATCACCGATAAGTAGCCGTTCTCCATACCAACGGCCTCTTCAGAGCTGATCTTTGCAGAGAATCAGTGGCTCAGCTCTGGATCTTGGCACATAGAATCTTGCCTCTAACTGAACCCCCGTCGGTCAGCCTCTTCTGGAGATGCGGCCCTGCCCTTACCCTTCCAGGGGGACCGCCCCTCCTAGGGCCTGTGGAGGGGACAGAGTGCCTCGTCTGCTCCCCGGAAAATTCAGCAATGAATGGGCATTTGACCTGAGGAAAACAGATTCNTGGCACATAGAATCTTGCCTCTGACTGAACCCCCGTCAGTCAGCCTCTTCTGGAGATGCGGCCCTGCCCTTACCCTTCCAGGGGGACCGCCCCTCCTAGGGCCTGTGGAGGGGACAGAGTGCCTCGTCTGCTCCCCGGAAAATTCAGCAATGAATGGGCATTTGACCTGAGGAAAACAGATTCAGAGGCTAGCCGGTGACCAAGGGCCAGTGTCTGATAGAAAGGTAAGCTGGGCAGTCATGCTCCCTTCCTAAGGCTTTGGAGGCTGAAGTCCCAAGAAGGTCAGCAGGGGGAATGGGAGCAGAAAGAAATCCTCAGGACGTAGCAGGATTGTAGGCAGCAGGGGCCAGAGTCGGGTTCAAGCTGAGTGTGCTTGTGTGAGTGCAAGCTGAGGTGCTGAGTGTGAAGAAGACTCAGTCTGAGGACGCACGTGGAGGCAAGCGACCCAAGAGCAAGCTGAGTCGGGAAAACCAATGGCCTGGCAAAGAGCATTTCTTTAAAGTTCAAAAAAAAAAAAGCTATCTTGAGTCCACTAAAGAAATAGGTTTACTCATACCAGTCAGGATGGTCATCATTAAAAAGTCTACAAACAATAAATGCTGGAGAAGGTATGGAGAAAAGGGAATCTTCCTACACTATTGGTGGGAATGTAAATTGGTAACAGATACTATGGAAAATAGTATGAAGGTTCCTTAAAAAACTAAAAAATAGAGTTGCCATATGATTTAGCAATGCCACTCCTGGGCATACATCCAGACCAAACTATAATTTGAAAAGATACACACACCCCTATGTTCATAGTAGCACTATTTACAGTAGGCAAAACATGGAAGTAACCTAAATGTCCATCAACAAATAAATGCATAAAGAAGCTGTGGTACATATATACAATGGAATATAACTCAGCCACTAAAATGAATGAAATAATGCTATTTACAGCAACATGGACTTAAGAGACTGTCATACTGAGTGAAGTCAGAGAAACAAACATTGTATGACATCCCTTATATGAGGAATCTAAAAAGAAATGATATAAGTGAACGTATTTACAAAATAGAAATAGACTCACAGACAGGGGAAGGGATATTTAGGGACTTTGGGATGGACATGTACACACTGCTATATGTAAAATGGATAACCAGCAAGGTCCCACTGTCTAGCACAGGGAACTCTGGTCAACGTTATGTGGCAGCCTAGATGAGAGGGGAGTTTGGGGGAGAATGGATACATGTAAATGTATGGCTGAGTCCTTTTGCTGTCCACCTGAAACTATCACATTATTAATCAGCTATACTTCAATATAAAATACAAAGTTGTTTTTTTTTAAAAAGGTACATATCCCTCTGTGTATATAGCCAAATTCTGGATAGATATACCTTAGGATTTTATCAGTGGCAAACTAGGGGTTCTGGGTGATTTTATTATCCCACGTCTGTGATTATTAAGCCTGTTTATAATTTTGCGAGTAGGTCACACATTGACATGGTTCAAAAATCAGGGCAATATAAACATGCTTATGTTTAGAAGTTTCACCCTTACCCCATCCCTGGTTTCCTCCCTTTTATTCAGGATTATTTTTAGTTTCTTGTCATCTTCTCCATGTTTATCAAATATAAGCAAGTATGAATATATTTGTATTATATATATTTTTTCCCTGTTTCTTATGCGAACTGTCATCCCATATACACTGCTGTGTACTTGGCTTCCTCCTCTATTGGGTACTTTTTTGAAACAAAGCCTTACCAGTCCCTGTTGTTGATTGGGCGCTCATAGCGTCCTCTGTCTACTCCCAGGTCCTGTTGCATCACGCAGCGAACTCTGTGAAGAGGGTATCCATGGAGCTGGGTGGCCATGCCCCTTTCATCGTCTTCGACAGTGCCAACGTGGACCAGGCTGTCGCCGGGGCCATGGCCTCCAAATTTAGGAACTCTGGACAGGTGAGTCCTGGAACATTTCTCTGGGTTGTGTGCTTTACCCTCTCCCTCACCTCCTGGGAGAAAGGGCACTTCTGGGTTCCTTCCTTCATTCTTCACGCATGTCCTTTTTCATTGGATGTTTAGTGAGTGTCCTCTCTTTGTCTGGGACTCTGCTAGGCTCAGAGGGTATGAAGGTAAATAAGGTGTCTTCATCCCTGGCTTCGAGGAAAATTTCCTGAACAGCAGATGCCTATTAATCAAATCGTTCTCGTCTTTCATCTCCTCTTTGAATCTGGTTATTTTCATAGTTTTCCCTTGCTGGACTTTTCTCTGCTGAACAGGTTTAAACATCTCCTCAGATACAAAATAGCCTGAACAGCTAGGGTCTGGAGCCCATAGTCTTAAGGAAAAGAAGGTTGGAAAATGTTGAGATGGTGCCTTGAAAAACTCAAAACCCCACTGCCTGGGTCTCACTCTTTGCGAGATGAAGGGGGCAGGACGGGCCTCCACTAGAGGGCCACACACACCACAGTGGGCCAAAGAGGGTCCAGCTTGTCCTCAGGAGAGTGGTGGCCTGCGCTTACACCTTCTAGGGAATCCCAGAGCATTAGATCCAGCAGGGACCTTCCAAGTTATTTCATACAAGGTAAGCACTTCATCTTAGAGTACCATCAATAACCGATTTTAAATGCACTCCAGAAATGGAGTAAAAACTGGAAAGTCATCTAGGAGGAGAAAGGTGAAGTGTATAATGTTCTTTATTAAATAGTTTTCATCCTGTTTTGACCCAGAGAAGGCAATGGCACCCCACTCCAGTACTCTTGCCTGGAAAATCCCATGGATGGAGGAGCCTGGTAGACTGCAGTCCATGGGGTCACTAAGTTGGACATGACTGAGTGACTTCGCTTTCTCCTTTCGCTTTCATGCATTGGAGAAGGAAATGGCAACCCACTCCAGTGTTCTTGCCTGGAGCATCCCAGGGACGGGGGAGCCTGGTGGGCTGCCGTCTATGGGGTCGCACAGAGTCGGACACGACTGAAGTGACTTAGCAATAGCTTAGCATCCTGTTTTGACCATTGGTAATTAATTTTTCTTTCACATAACCTAGATAAGCCTGGTTGTTTCTGAAATAGGTATGTTTCCTTTTAGAAACACAAAATGCAAAGGTGTATAACCTTCAGAGTCACACTTACAAAGCTACAACTTTGGAGTATATCGCTTTAAGCCAATAAAAACCCACAGGGTACAAAATTATCTACAAACTGTTTCTAGTAGAAAATACACAATTAAGAAAAAAGCCAAGAAGAAAATGTATCAAGGATAACCTCATTTCCAATAATGTATTTATATTTTATAACTTGAAAATATTAGGTCTAAATTAGAAAATATAATAAAGGGCTTTTCAATAATTTAGGCTGAAAGAATGGTCTTGTGTCCATTTGCAAAATGATGGATTCTGCAAAGCTGTTGAAAGGTTCACTAAGCTAGAGGACATAAATTAGCCTTTGAATCCTTTTACTTCTAACTTTGCTCTCTGTCACTGAGTATCACTGTCTCAAGGAGCTAATTTCTTGTATTGGCTTTCTCGTTCCAATATGAGCCATTTGAAAAAAACCTGGGTTAGTGACTTTTTGCTCACAGATTATTTACGCTCACTTATCTGTTTGACCACAGAGGTGTGGTGGCTGTGGAGGGGCCTGGAGAAGTACATGGTCTTGGGATGTTTGTCTTTAGGGCCATGCTTGAGTATGGAGGTGGGACCCAGGACAGCAACCATCTGGGAAGTACATTTACATTCAGAGGTAGCAGCAATCATAGGATTATTGGTTGGGTCAGTAGCTTCTGACAAACTGTTGACGTTTCTTTCTTTCTTTCTGCGTAGACTTGTGTGTGCTCCAACCGTTTCTTGGTGCAAAGCGGTATCCATGACTCCTTTGTGAAAAAATTTGCTGAGGCAATTAAAACAAACCTGCATGTGGGTAATGGATTTGAAGAGAGAACTACTCAAGGCCCACTAATTAATGCGAAAGCTGTAGAAAAGGTAAGTCTGTCTTATTATCTGTTCAGTGTCCTGGTTTCAGTATCAAAAAACACTCTGGTAAGGTGCCCAGCAAGGTGGTTTTGGAAACATGGAGAAATTAGAAAAACTAGTGAATCTCTGCCAGTTCGTATTGACTCAAGTGGCATCGTTGGGTCATAAGCTTTTCCAGCTGTCATTTCGCTGAGTCCCCATGGGATCTGCCACTTTCTTTCTGCTGCCGTCCCTAAATCTTCTCTTGCAGTGGTGATAATTCTGTCTCCTGCTGCTTCAGGAATTACCATCTTGAAGTACAAAGTTCTTTCATCTTTGGAACCCCTAAAAGGAGAGGAAAAAGGCTTTTTTTTTTTTGAGATCAGACATTTCTAGGAGTCTAATATTGTCCTCCGAGAGTTTTGAGAAGACAGGACATACCCTTGCCTGGAAAATCCTACGGACAGAGGAGCCTGGCAGGCTACAGTCCATGGGAGTCACAAAGAGTCGGACACGACTGAACATGCACACACATCCACAGAGGGGTGTATCCATTTTAGTGATAGAAGCTCTAGAAAGACTTGAAGTGGAAGAAACAGGTCTGTCAAACAAATGCTAGAGGAAAACTTCTCAGAGCTAGAGAGCTTAATTCTTCAGATTGAAAGACTCTGCCAATTGCCAAGTATATAGAATTAGAATAAAGGGAAAACCCAGGTGTGTTTTGCTAAGGTTTTAGAATGTCAGGAACATACAAAGAAGAATCAAGAAGCTTCTAGAGTGGGGAAAGTCGACCCATAAAGGAGTGAGAACTATTTTTGAGTTAGAATGTTCATTGAAATATACTCAACACTCTGAAGGAAAATTATTTGGGGTCCAAATTCCATTACCAGCCAGTGCAAGATAAAACAACCCGACCTGCAGTTATCAGAACACTCTGAGTATAAACCATCTTCAGTGCACCTTTTTCGAAATAACTAGTCCTCGAGGAGAAAATATTAGAACAAAGTGAAAGAGAAGTCCAGGGACAAGAACAACATGGGATCCAAGAGCCTGGAACTAACTCAGAAGGCAAGGAGAGCAAATCCCAGAAAGGCAGCTGAGCATCAGGCCTGGAAAGACACGAGTGTATGTGTATTAGGCCATTCAGCAAATAGTAAGACCAAATAGCCAGAAACCCACAGAGCAGGGTTGCTGTTGTTCCGTCGCTAAGTCATGTCCAACTCTTTGCGGAGTGAAGAAACTGCAGCATAGACTGCAGCGAGCCAGGTTTCCCTGTCCATCACCAGCTCCCAGAGTTTGCTCGAGCTCATGTCCACTGAGTCGGTGATGCCATCCAACCATCTCAGCCTCTGTTGTCCCCTTCTCCTTCTGCCCTCAACCTTTCCCAGCGTCAGGGTCTTTTCCAAGGAGTCGGCTCTTTGCATCAGGTGGCCAAAATATTGGAGCTTCAGCTTCAGTTCTCCCAACGAGTGGGGAGGAAGCAGCATTGTATATACAACCTGCCCTCTTGACTCCGTATCTGTGTATTTGATTCTTCCAACCTAGAAGGAATTGGGGTACATGGTTTCAAGCCTATTTGAAAAAGACAAACCCAGCTACAGTTTTCAGCAATTTAAACATTTTCCAAGCATCCTGGATCCCCTTCCCCAAAGGCTCTTCCTTTTCTCCTCACGCAGGTAGAGAAACACGTGACTGATGCCATTTCCAAAGGGGCCACCGTTGTGACAGGTGGGAAGCGACACCACGTTGGGAAGAATTTCTTCGAGCCCACTCTGCTCAGCAACGTCACCCAAGACATGCTCTGCTCTCAGGAAGAGACTTTTGGGCCTGTGGCACCTGTTATCAAGTAAGGCCATCCAGCATGTAGGAAGGCGGGAGGAAGAATAGGAAAGGAAAAGGAAGCCTGGAGTGTCATCCAGTTCCTGAGTCGTTTGCGGCCGGCAGGAGAGGGAGAGCAGAGAGCAGGGCTGTGTTGGGGAAGGGCCAAGTCCAAGGCATGGTTTTTTAAACATCGGTTTTCATTATTGCCCATTTAGACCACAACATTTACCAAATTCTCTACTTTGCTCCATGCCGAACTCATTTTTCTTCATAACAGAGTACATCCTTCAGGACTTCTTTCAAGGGTGTCTGTGGGAAATGAACTCTGTGTTCGTATGGGACCTTTTAGCCCACACTCACAAGTAAATAATAATCTACCTGCGTAAAAATCGAGCTTCACAAGATATCACTCCTTGGTCTGCTTATTTTCAGGGTTGTTATTGAGAAAGCTAATGTCTGGTTCTTGTTCCTGTGAAGGGATCTTTTTCTCTTTAGAGATTCATGGCCTTTGATGTTCTTAAATTTTACCATGGCAGCTTAGGTATGGCATACTGTGAGCTTTTTTCAATCTGAGATCCTCCTTTATTTAAAATCTAAGGTGTTTGTTTAGTCCTGGGAAATTCTTGGTCATTATTTCTCCAAATATTTCTCTTTCCTCCATTGCTAATGAAATTTATAGGTTAATCTGACATTGGGAGAATGGACCACTTGGAGAACTTTCATCTTTTAGTAAAAAATTTTTTTACCTAGCATATGAACTTGACATTTTCCAAAAGGACGCAGGGGTTAGGAATGTAGGCTTTGCTACTTTATATCTGTGTCCCCTTGAGTGAGTTAACTTCTCTGAGCCCCAGGGTCCTTGATGGGAAAAGAACTAAAAACGAGTACCTGCCTCATGGCTTCCAGTGGAACAGTGGTAAAGAATCTGCCTGCCAGTGCAGAAGACCTGAGAGACTCAAGTTCAGTCCCTGGAGAAGGGAATGGCAACCCACTCCAGTATTCCTGCCTGGAGAATTCCATGGACAGAGAAGCCTGGTGGGCTATAGTCCATAAGGTTGCAAAGAGTCAGACACAACTTAGTGACTAAACAACAAAAAAACTTGCCTCACAAGGCAGTTGTGTGGTTTAAATGATGTAATATACCTAAAGCACATCACCTAATACCGGTGTGGTTGTTATGGTGTAAACAGTTCACACTCCAAAGGTAGAATCATGGAGGATGTCCCACCTGATGGTGTGATGAGTGCATTTTCGAGGGACACGTAGGCAGTGAGGACGTGAGTGACGCCCTGGTTCTTGTTCTCTGGCAGATAGAATGGCTTGCTCTCTACGGTGGAGAGGTAAGAGCTGCTCATCCTGGGAACAAGTGATTCTCTTGGGGTCCCCCTTCTCTCTCTCCCACTCATCCTCTCACACTGACCAGGGTCTGCCAGCTCTTCCCGAGTCTTGAGACAGCTGGCTGCTGCAGGGTCTCTGATTTGAAGAGCTGGGATACATAGAATGTTCTGCCCCCCATTTACAGTTCTGGGGCAATAGAAGAAAGCCTCTGAAATCTAGTTTCAGAAATAAGATGATCAAGCTGGAAGAGACTGCATTAGGCTTCCGTACTAGTAGTCTCATACCCAAGGGGAACAGACCCCCAGCACTGTTAAGCAGTGGGGCCAACACTGGAACCCTGGGCCCCAGCAGGCCCTGGCTGTTGTCTTTCTCCCACATCACGGCTGCTTCTCAAGTAGTTATGATCGGCGCACGTCTCAAGAGGGAACAAGAGCAGTAACCCTTTTCTTAGGCATTTTATTCACGATTCTGAATACACTGTAGTTCCCTGTGTGTCTCCTATTTTCCTAGAAGAGACGAACCGGTGTTGATCCAAGCTCCCTAGCCTTGAACTCAGCGTGTGCAGTGAACGAAGGTGTTTTCCTCTCTGCTCCTTGCAAAACTCTGACTGACCCCTGGCTCTTATTTGGGAAACAGATCAGAAGGAAANAGTTCCCTGTGTGTCTCCTATTTTCCTAGAAGAGACGAACCGGTGTTGATCCAAGCTCCCTAGCCTTGAACTCAGCGTGTGCAGTGAACGAAGGTGTTTTCCTCTCTGCTCCTTGCAAAACTCTGACTGACCCCTGGCTCTTATTTGGGAAACAGATCAGAAGGAAAAACAGCTGGTTTTCCTTCCCCTGTGGGATTTTGCTGATGACCCACCCTGACTTTGGCAGGTTCAACACAGAGGAGGAGGCAGTGGCGATCGCTAACGCGGCCGACGTCGGGCTGGCAGGTGGGTGTCCGTCCTCACTTGGCGACAACCACAGTCACTTCTCCAGCTGTGCCTTTGAAATGTCGCCCGGGGTTTTGAGAAGTCAGCTGCATTGCAGCACGTGTTTCATTGCTTTCCAAGGGGCGAGGGCGGGTTTGCGCCAGTCCAGGTTCTTTGCCGTGGCCCCAGGATGGGGGATGGGAGCTCCCTGGTCATGGTGGGCATGGTGAAGGGAGAATCAGCAGTGCCGACTGTTCTGGGGAGAACCGCCCACACCCCTTAAGCCCCATGTTCCCAGAGGCTCGATGCCTGGAAATTCCCAGTGCTTCTCCTCGCATCCCTTCTGGAAGCCTGAACAAGAGAGACAGTGCTTGACTTCACAGAGAGCATCGGGGCGATGAAGGGGCCTCAGGAAGTGGCTGCCGTTCTTGCAGTTTGGACGTGGTCGAGGCAGCCATAGTATGTACCCTGTGTCCCTGACAAAACTGTGCGTGCACAAAGACACTCAACAAATCTGTCTTTAGCATCCACTAGCGAATGAGGTGTTGGCAAAGATACAAAGACAAAGATACAGCCGTGGCTCTATGGGTGCTTCTCTGGGGGGACAAGAACTACGGATAACCAGAGAAAGGATGTGCACACTGCAGAGTCCCTTATCTACGACAAGGACTCTGAGTTGCCGACTCAGAGGGCCTAACACTGGAGTAAGATGTGTGCACGAGTGCCCCCGTAACACCGAGCTCAGTATTCCTCTCGTCGCTTCTTGATGGGATGATGGTGGAGGAAGCCACATCCCAGACCAGGGCGTCCATGCTGGGCAAGACGCTGATGGTGCAGACTGAAGAAGAGAGGTTCTGGGCAAAGGGGGACCCAGGGAGTTAAGTGGAAACAGGACAAGGAGAACTGGGTGGACGAGTTTGGTGGAGATGGTTGGTGACTGAAATAATGGAAGATAAAGCTGGACATGTTGTTCGAAACCACATTAGGGAGAGTTCGAATACTCCCCAGGAACTTAACCCTATTTATGGGTAACAAGGAGTTGCTGGGAGGTCTGGGTAAAAACATCACGTGGATAACCTAACAGATGTGTGCAGGGTGGATTGATTAGGAGGCCGTAGGAGCCAGGTTCATTGTTGTTCCAGCCCTAGCTAGAGATGGTGAGAGAACTAGCGGGAGTGGAACAGAAGCAAAAAGATGATTTCTAAAGGCTGTGAGATGACATACACGGAACCAACTAGGGGCTCTACTTGGAAGCAGGAAGGTTCCAGCCCGCATGACTAGGCAGCCGGTCATCCATGGCACCCTCAGCTGTGGACATGATGTCTTTAATGACTATTCTACATCTGTGTCTTTTATCCCCGCGACAGGTTATTTTTACTCTCAAGATCTGGCCCAGATCTGGAGGGTGGCGGAGCGGCTGGAGGTCGGCATGGTTGGCGTTAACGAAGGACTGATCTCCTCTGTGGAGTGCCCTTTTGGAGGGGTGAAGCAGTCCGGCCTTGGGCGAGAGGGCTCCAAGTACGGCATTGACGAGTATCTGGAGCTCAAGTACGTGTGCTTCGGAGGCTTATAGGATTCTTCCAAGAAATAAAAAAGGGAGGCTTACCTATGTATGGGGACGTGCCATCCGTTATTTGAAATAAACCCATAGGGTAGGTGAACTAGGAATTTTTAAAAATCATCCAATCCTTATAAGCAGGTATAAATCCTATCCCTCCCCCTAGCTGACTTGGGACCAATACATGCCACAAGCCTGTGGCCACAGATCCCTGAGAACCAGCAGTGGGTTTATAGGATGAGGCCCTGGATCGCCAGCCCCCACCCCCCAACCCATGACCTCGTCTGCCTCAGAGCAGGGTGCAACAAGCTGGTCCTGAAGCCCCCTCACCGTGGTGGGACCAGCAATGACATAGCCTGGGCAATGACATAGCCAGCACCCACGTGGCTCTGGAGCTAAGACCCAGGGGGCATCTCTTGAGTGTGACTGACAGGCTGGGCAGGATGCCCTGCATGCCTGGTGACCCGCCAGCTGGGTATCTGGAGGTGTTGCTGCAGTGGCTGAATCAGTGGGGTTTTTTTTTGTTTTTTTTTTTAAAGAACTTTAGACACAGCACAGAATTGCCTGAATTCCTTTGAGAAGTGAAAGAACACCTCTCTCTTTTTTGACTAGTTTTTAAACCAAAAGCTCCATCATCCTCAACTGCTTAAAGGTTCTGTGCTCACTTCTGTGCTGTTTTTCCACATCATGTTTCTGAGAGAAAATAAGCATGAAGCGGAGCGCGGCAGCGGCGGCTCGGTGGGAGGGTGGCCCACGGGTAATGGCCTGGCCGGGCTTTGTCTGCACAGACATGCCGCCTACCCCCCACACCCAGCCCTCAGCACAGTGGAGATTCTGTTCATGCCTTACTTAGCTCCATGGGATACTGTGAACCTAAGAGAAAGCAAACATAATATTTGCCAAAAAGTGAAAGTTTGATGTTAAGTGCGGGAGTCATCGTTATTATGGGTGGCACTCCCAGCCTGGCTTGGGTCTCCAGCAGTGGCTTTGCCAAAGTGAGGGGAGGCTGGTACCCACCTGCTTGGCACCTGAGCCCGAGGACGGGCTGGTCTCCCACAGCCTGCTCTTTATATGACATGCTGCTCCTTCGCCTGCAGAGAGCGCAAAAGCACTTTGAGCACAGGGATCTCAAAAGGGAAAAGAATTTCCATAGTTGCCAGTTGGAAGAGGCACTTTTTATCCAATGAGTTTTCATAGTTCTTTTAGAAACAAAAAGTCCAACGATCACTGTTTCCTGTTGCTCTGAAAGAAAATCTCTAAGAAAACAGTAGGCTTTTGTGTACTGTCTCTCTAAACGTCCTGATATATGAGGAAAATGGAGGCTGGTCCTGGTGGAACAGACAGGGACGAAGCTCCCCCTTTTCCACTGTGTGTGTGCACACTCCACTGACATCCTCTGGATGTTTTGGGGAGCAGAAGGAAAATGTAAATGAAAGGAGTGCTGGAGGCTCCTGGACCAGCCAGGACATAGCACCCCTCACTGAGCCACGGGGAGCTGAACAGCTAAAGGTCTGAGATGTTCCTGTACACAGAGGTACCACGGCCAGTCCCGGAGCTGCCTCGTGTTTGTCCTAGGTTACATCAGCCGGCCCCTGAGGCCCAGCTAAGCAATCAGCTGAAGTCCATCTAGTGACAGGCACTACTCAGACCCTGTCCATAATTGCATACACGTCATACTGACCGTGAATTTGCACTTACTAGTTCTGGGCTTGTTTCATGTGACATTTTAATTACTTAATGTTTGGATGTGTCCATCTGTTTTCTATTAACAATAAAAATGCTCTAAATAGTTTCTAGAAGTCCAGAATACTAGTGCTTGAAATGTTTGGGGGAACACATTCAAATATGTTTGTAACTTTGTCACTCAGTGGATGCTTTGGCTTGATGGCAGATTTTTAGTTTTCTAGTATATCTGGTTGACTAGATGGATTGTGTTAAGATCCACATATGTGATGGATTTGTTAAAAATGTGTGTTTTAACAAAGTTAAATAGAAAAGGACCATTAGACCAGGGATTGGTTCACAGGCCAAATCTTGCCTGCTTGTGTACAGCCCAGAGCTAAGAATGGCTTTTATATTCCCAATGGTTAGGAGAAAACAAATCAAAAGAATAGTATTTCATGACACATGAAAAATTTCTGAAATTCAGATATCAATGTCCATAACTCTTTGCGATCCCGTGGACTGTAGTCCGCCGAGTTCCTCTGTCCATGGAATTCTCCAAGCAGTACTGGAGTGGATAGCCATTCTCTTCTCCAGGGGATCTTCCCAACCCTGGGATCAAACCCGGGTCTCCTGCATTGCAGGCAGATTCTTTACCATCTGACTCCCAGGGAAGCCCCAAATAAAATGTTATTGAAATCCAGCCATGTCCATTCAGTTACCATATGATCTGTGGCTACCTTCTAGGCAGAGCTGAGTATTTGCACCACAGACAGAACTGCCCACAAAACTCTTTGGCTTTTTATAGACATAGTTTGCCAACCTCTGATCTAAACCAAGAGGGAGATACTGACTTTCCCATGTTTATGAGGCATTATTTCATTTTATTGAACACCTACTGTGTAAAAAGTACTTTTCCAGGCCTTGTTCCAGTGAATCCTCACCAAGAACTTTCCAGCAATCGTCACATGACTCATACGAACTCACCCAGATAATGGGAGTCTGTTGGCCTTGAGAAAACAGTTCTGTTTACTTTCCCCAGCGATGCAGGGATTCTCATTTTAAACCTCCTCTGTACCTGCTATCTTTATCCATTTGAGCAGCTTTTAAATATAATTTTATGTCAAGTGTTGGCTCATCTACCTTTAATTTTTATGGAAAGACTTAGTGAAAGTAAAGATCAGAAGCACAATGCAGATAAATCTGTTTTATTGTTAACTTAGATCATTAACTTTTAGCCACATGACTGCCTTCTCTGCAGGCTGAAGCCCAGGGCTTTAATTATTCATATGTGGCTATGATAGATAGCATTTTACTTGAATGATATTTATGCTGTGGTTTTTTCTCACGCTGTATTTTGTGGGGTAAAACTTGGGGATAAGTGTAGTTGGAACTGTGAAAAAATTTTGTTTTTTAAAAACGTACATGTAATTCACTTTGCAGTTTTTGATAACTGTCTATGTCAAGGCAGCAGAGTTGTGCATGTGTGATTAATAAAGGGTGAGTTAACAGAATTTCCTGTTTTAAGTGAAGGTTTTTGGTTTGTGGGACTTTTCTTGCCAGTTCATCATCTGAGTTTACTTTGGAGATTATTAGACCAGTTTGGATATGTATGCCCACCTCAAAATATGACTGTAGGAGTTCAGGACACGCCACCCCCAAATGTGCCACTTTGGCATAAGGATTTTTGTGAGCTGAAGACAATTAAGTAGCAGATAAAAGAAAAGCACTCTGTCTTTTGTTACCCCTCTATTTGCCTAAAAGCAGGATGAGTGCTAAGTCGCTTCCAGTCATGTCCGACTCTTTGCGACCCCATGAACTGTAGCCTGCCACGCTTCTCTGTCCATGGGATTCTCCAGGCAAGAATACTGGAGTGGGTTGCCATGCCCTCCTCCAGGGGATTTTCCAGATGCAGGAATCGAACCTGTGTCTCCTGTGGCTTCTGCATTGCAGGTGGATTCTTTACCACTGAGCCACCGGGGAAGCCCCAAAAGCAGGATTCAAATTTACAAAGGTGCCCCCTTTCTATCAAGAGGATGGGACAAAGGTTAATTCCCAGAGACAACTTCAGGCCCAATCAGCCTGGACTCTAAATAACAAATTTTACTCACTAGCCTTTGGCTCCACCCTTGAAAGCCTACAACTGTTTTCCTCTAGCCTGTCATTTCTCCAGAGATTTATTCTTTGTTGAAGATGCTATGTAAGCTGATGCTTTAAGCCACTCTCAGTTATCACTTCTCTCTCAGATATACATCAGAAGTTTATTAAAACGTCTGTTTTTCTCTTGTTAATCTTTTATGGCAGTGGTCTCAGCCAAGAACTCAGAAATGTAGAGGGAAAATTATTTCCCTGCTACATGTGTATAACGGAGAAGGCAATGGCAGCCCACTCCAGTACTCTTGCCTGGAGAATCCCAGGGATGGGGGAGCCTTGTGGGCTGCCGTCTGTGGGGTCGCACAGAGTCGGACACGACTGAAGCGACTTAGCAGCACCAGCAGCACATTCATACAGGAGGGACTGCAACAGGAAAG